>JAUPFT010000011.1:13900789-13960789 GCA_036936625.1 Parnassius smintheus behrii
AACTTTCACCTAGAACGTCCCTTTCCGATCCTTCCATTCACTTCTGCAACACAAAGTCACTCTTTCCTCATTCATTTTTTCTACATGACCAAACCACTGAAGCACTTTTTTCTTAATCCTGGTCACAGCATCATCTTGCAAACCACACTCTTCACACAATTTCTGAGCCTGTTACTCAGATTTAGCCCTAACATACTCCTTAGAGGCCGCATTTCTACTGAATTTATTTTACTTTCGTGCTTCTTCTGCCACTCCCAACTTTCACTACCATACGTTGAAGTAGGGACTAACACAGTATTGTGAATTGCGAAACGTGTCTTTTTTGACACATACTGACTTTTCACAATCGAGTGTAGAGCCCCATTTACTTTATTTCCTGCGCTCACTCGTCGTTCTATATCCTTGTCATATCTCCCATCCCTGCTGAATACACATCCCAAATATACAAACTCATCTACTTTCTCGACCAACTCCCCTTATATTTATATTTCACATACCGTTTTACTTTCCTCTCTTTCAAAAACCATTATTTTCATCTTAAATGCGTTTACTTTCATACCCCTTTCTTTTAATGACATGTTCATTAATGTAACCATCATTTGCAACTCGGCCGCCGACGACGCAAAAATAACTTGATCTTGACGGTTAACTCACCTATTCTTAATCCGCATTCTTCAACTCTCAAATTTTACAAACAACTGTCCATAAATAGGTTGAACAGCCACGGGGAAGCCACACAGCCCTGTCTGACACCTTTATGGATGCCAAACCAAATTTGTAAAATAGTTGGCATGTTAGAAAAGAAAACCATGTTTTAGACTTCATTTTTAGATTAATCCAAATATGTTATTACTATGACTTTAAGTAAGCTCGAAACAAAATTGCTGATCGTGCTATGTGCTTTTCTTTTAGGTAGACCTATTTTCATCAATATACCTAGTCAAGTCATAAATTCTGTCACATTTTTAATATAAAATAATTGAAATAAGTTGATTCATTATGTAACCATTTATATACCAAAATGAACTTAACAAAACATAGATTCTTATGACAATAAAATTTATTCAAAATGACCTCCGTGATTTTGAATACAGGCCTTTAATCTGCGCGGCCAGTCGTCTATCACAGCACGAACGAGGTCCATGTCAATATCGGCGGCTGCCTTAATCAAGGATGTCTTGAGTGACTCCAAATTGGGATGAGGCTTTGAACACGCCATTTTCTCCAAGTGTTGCCATGTCTTGTATTCTAACGGATTCAAATCTGGACTAGAGTAGGGCCAGTCTTCGTGTCGGATGAAGTCGACTTCACGTGCCGCCAACCAGTCTTGTGTGCTCTTCGCTCTATGAGCTGGCGCCGAATCTTGTTGGAATGTGCCAGTGCCTGTTATTGAACATGGTATGAGAAACAGGTTCACAAGGTTCGTCAAGACTGTATTTTGATACACAACTGCATTCGTTTTTACACCTTTCTCACAAAAATGTAACTCTGTTAAGCCCCAATAAGAAACTCCCAAACATACCATGAGCGAGGATGGAAAATGACCTCGTTGGACACGCGGAATACGGTTGCTCGCTTCTTCACTACTGTGTGCGTACACCTTATCATTTTGTTTGTTGTAGCTCTCTTCTACGGTAAAAATTTTTTCATCCGAAAAAAGAATTTATTATTATTATTATTATTACTTAACAGGCTAGCAGTTGAAATAACTGATGTAAGCCCGTATCCTATTTTCAAATATGTTATTATTCTTATTTTAGATGTTTGTCTAATCTGTTCTTGAATTGGTTAATAGTTTGTGCAGATATTACTTTTGATGGCAGTTTATTCCATGCTTCTCTTGGGTAAAAAAGTGCTTGTGTGGGTTGTTATGTGACATGGTTTTGGTTAATTTGAAGTGATGTCCCCAAAGATATGTGTTTGTTGAGTACTGGAATAAATCTCTGTCAAAATTTTTCAGATCGTAGTGTCCATGTATAATTTTATATGCTTCGATCAAGTCTCCCCGTTCTCTGCGATCCTTCAGTGTCGTTAGTTTAAGCTTATTCAACCTTTCTTCATATGGTATGTTTTTCAATACTCCAGGGACCTTTGAAAATCTACGTTGAACTTTCTCCAGTAACTCAATATCCTTTTTTGAAATAGGGGCTCCAGATTTGAAACGCATACTCTAAAATAGGTCGAATGTATGCCTTATGTATTTTTAGCATCATTTCTGGTGCAAGATGTCCGAAGGTTTTTCTAATCAGGTAAATAAAATAGTTATAACTGTTATATGATGATTCCACTTTTTTAGTTATAACTGTTATATGATGATTCCATTTTAAATCGTTACTTATATGCACACCTAAGTCTTTTTGTACTTTAACTTCTTCCAAAGGTATACCATCGATTTTATATATTAAACAGGGGTTTCTGTTTCCTATATGGAGGACTGTGCATTAATTTATATTTAATTTAATAAGCCACCTTTTTGAACAATCTGATAGTTTAATTAGATCTGCTTGAAGGCGATCAAAGTCCACTAGTGGATTTGCGAATATCTTCGTGTCATCAGCGAACATACTTACATTACAACTCAAGCTTTTTGGTAGATCAAAGGTAAACAGTATAAACAATACCAGACCCAGTACAGAACCTTGTGGCACACCGCTTTGTATTTATTTTTCATCTGACAATGTGTCGCTAATCATTACTCTGAAGGTTCTTTATCGTAGAAAACTCTCAATCCAAGTTAACAGTTTCCCTCGAACACCAACAAATTCCAATTTATGTAAAAGCCTGCCTATTGGTACTTTATCAAAAGCTTTTTCGTAATCCAGATATATAACATCTATTGGTTCTCGATCATTTTGACTGTTGACCCAGGGTGATAAGCAAGACATCAAGCTGGAAATCGTTGAACTATGAGGACAGAAACCATGTTGCTGTTTACCAATAGTTTGTTGTTTGTTAAGGAACTGCCTCATGTGCTTAACTATAATCTTTTCCATGACTTTGCACACCACACTAGTTAAGCTTATCGGTCTATAATTTGCAGGATCTAATTTGTTTCCCTTTTTGTAAACAGGAGTCACTAAAGCCGTTTTCCATAAATAAGGCAAAACTCTTTTGTCGTATGATTTTTGCATTACTGATGCTAGGTAACTATCAATCCCGCAGTTCTTTAAAACATGTACGGGTATTTCGTCGGGATCAGGTGAAGAGTTTATATTCATTTCTTTGATAGCAGCTTGTACTTTGGATTCTGTCAACATGATGTCCTCTATAACGTCAGTTGCTCTTAGGTTTGGGTCAAGCGCAGGAAGTCCTTCTAGGGGTTCTCTTTCAAATACATTAGAAAAATGTTCTACAAATACTTCCGCTATGTCTTTAGAACGTGTCACAGATTGCCCATTACTGTTCCGTAAAATGTTTGGTGTACTAACTTTAGAGATGATTTGCTGCCTGATGTACGAGTAAAATTTCTTTGGTCCTAGATCTAATAGTTGATTTTCGTAAACTGCCCTTGCCGTGCGTCTTAAATTAGTCAGTTTGTTATTTAGCTTCCTGTATTCCTTATAGATTTTATCTGACCCTGTTACAGTATATCTCTTCCAAAGAATTTTTTTTTCATTTACTTTGTTAAATGTTTTTACAAGAGGAACATGTGTGTCTATGGCATTAGTTATTGTTTTATGCATTATTCTAAACTGTTCAACTGGACAAAGTACATATTTAAACATTTTTTTTAGGCCGGAGTGAATTTCTTCTTTGATTTTGTTGTAGTCTCCTTTATTAAAGTTCTTTTTAGATTTAGATTGCTGCCTATTCTGTTGTTGTGTTTGTAACTGTATAGTCGATACTAAGCATGCATGATCGCTTTTCCCAATTGCGGCCTCATAATTAATTCCAACTATCAAAGACTCATCGTTTGTCAAGATTAGGTCTAAAGTAGATGGCTGGTGATCCTGGCGAAACCTCGTATATTGATCTACCAATTGGTATAGATTGTTGTTGTTATATCATTGCAAGAAATTGATTTCTTTGGCAGTAGGTACACACAATTTGAAAGTGGCCACTTGACTCCACCAAAGTTAAAGTCACCCATTATTATTACTGTGTTTGACTGGGAAGCCAGTTCTAAATTTTGTAGAAGCAAGTTGTCATGATCGATAGTTGATTCGTGCCCTCTATATAGTCCACATAACAGTATTCTTTGAAAACCTATTTCAATGTCTACCCATAAACATTCCCAAGAGTCATTCTTCGTATTATACTGACTATTTCGCTTTGATGTCATATATATGTAATATTGTTCAATACATAAATAGCGACTCCTCCACTTCGTTTATCAATACGATCGTCTCTGTATAAGTCGTAACCCGGTATCTTTATCAGTGAGTCAGGTATATTTGGTTTTAGACATGTTTCTGAGAGGACTATAATTGATGGTTTTAGTTGATCAACTCTTGCAATGAATAAATCCAGTTTAGATGTTATCGATTGTATTTTTTTTTTGTTGGTGTATAAGATTGTTATTGCATAAACGCAAACTCCAGCCCGAGGCACAAAGGAGTGTTTCAGTTTGTACCCCGGGTAGGATAGATACGAAACATCAGCCGGAAGCCGGAGAGGACACCTGCGTCTCGGTCAGAAAGAGCAGAGCCGGCTTCGCCGTCTCGAGATGGCAGTGGATGGCGTTTAGGTTAGAGTGAAGTCCCCTGATATTGCAGAGATTCACGGACAGCGTGGCAGGGGTCGCCTTAGTCTTGTTGCTTGTTAAGAGTGCGGAAGGTATCGGAGATCGCGTTTTTTGTTAAAATGATTTACTAGTGAGGGTTGGTGAATTTGGACTAGTCTTTTATCTCCTGTTTACAGATAATTTTAGGCTGCCCTTGTATAAACTTGATAGTCAAGCCTTGTTCTCCATTATTAGTACGTTTCTCTAATTCATCACGGAGGTATTTTAAGTAATCGCGTTGCATGGCAGTTTGGTCTGATTTAATAATTGACGGTTTATGCAGTTTAGTTTTGTTACGAAGTATCTCAATGGCATCATTCTTAGACTTCATTACCACTTTAATGGGACGAGGAGGAGCCCCAGCTTGAAACTTACCAACACAAAATAGTTTCACATTATCACAGCTAACTTTTTTGTTCACACACGTTATTATTTTCCTGCACTCCTCTTTATCATGCTCCTGCTTTTGTAAAGGTTTATCCGAGGATGATTCTGGTACGTCGTAAATTATTATTTTGTTAACTCTCTTAGTGCGCTCAGCCAATTCTTTTATTGCTCCTTCAGTTACAAGCATGTTTTGACGTAATCGCAAGTGGTGTACTTCTTTAGTAATTTCCTCCAGTTGTTTCATTATATTTGGTATTTGTGCCATTAATGACTTACAATCGACACATAAGAAAGAAACCACTCGAGCTATTGTCTTTAACTCGAACACTCTTACTTCAGTTGGTGACATTCCATGACAATCACCACATAAAATGCTCTTGCAGGAGTCACAACTTACTGATAGCTTCTTATCGTTTGTGGTTTTGCTACATTTAAAGCTTTTTGGACTCATTTTTTTTACTGATTTAGTAGAAAATTTCTTGTAATGGCAACACTATTGTCTATAGTTCGCTTTCATTGACAGAACCGGAAATCAATGATGTAAAAGAAATATAAAATTATGAAGGTAGATTTTAAATGTTCGTAATTAACGCGAATAGTTTTCTTCAAAGTTTTGCACTTTAAGTTTATAATTACAGTGAGAAAACACTAGCACTAAACATCTTTAGCCTGCCTCATATCTTGATTGTACTTTTATAACATGGAACACGCTAAGTTACCTTATATCTATAACATGTGTGATGTAATTTTTTTTAATTTAAATACTAGCAAAACTTTATTAAAATTTCTAATTCTCTTTAACCACTCATGGTAAGCTTAAAATGCTTGTGTTAGGAATGTTTCACGGCAGTAGTTGAATGGTGGCATTTGTCTTTAATTATTTAGCTTTTAAGTACAATCTCGTATATAATTTATTTTATCTTTTAAGTTTTAATTATAAATCCTTCAAAAAAGACGTTACCAAAGGAGAAAGCCGATCTTCTAGGCTCTTTCTTTGCGTCTAACTCGACTCTCGATGACGGGGGGAATACGCCGCCGACCATCCAGTGTGAGTGCTCCATGCCGGAAGTGCAGTTCACACAGCGCTCGGTTCGCAAAGCACTCCTCTCCCTGGACATCCACAAGTCGAGTGGGCCTGACGGAATCCCCCCAATCGTGCTGAGGACGTGTGCTCCAGAGTTGGCACCGGTTTTAACGCGTCTTTTCCGGTACTCCTACTCCATAGGCGTAGTCCCAAAATCATGGAAGACGGCTTTCGTCCACCCGATCCCTAAAAAAGGCAACCGCTCAGACCCGTCCAACTACCGGCCAATCGCCATCACCTCCTTGTTCTCCAAAACAATGCAGTCCATTGTAAACTGCCAGCTCATGAGGTACCTTGAGGATCACCAGCTGATTAGTGACCGCCAATACGGTTTTCGCCGTGGTCGATCAGCTGGTGATCTTCTGGTCTATCTCACTCACAGATGGGCGGAGGCAGTAGAGTTCAAGGTGGAGGCATTGGCCGTTAGTTTGGACATTGCGAAGGCCTTCGATCGGGTTTGGCACAAAGCGCTTCTTTCGAAGCTCCCTTCCTATGGGCTTCCCGAGAAATTGTGCGATTGAATCACCAGCTTTCTTGCAGATCGGAGCATCAAGGTCGTTGCAGACGGTGCAAGCTCCGATTGCAAGCCTATTAATGCTGGTGTTCTACAGGGCTGCGTGCTATCGCCAACGCTGTTTCTTCTGCATATCAATGATATGTTGCATACCCGTAACATTCATTGCTATGCAGATGACAGCACTGGTGATGCTCTTTACACCGGCCGAGCCAATATTTCTCGGGAAAACGTCTCCGAGTGCCGGGACAAACTTGTGTCTGAAGTCGAGTCCTTGCTGAACAGAGTCTCGGATTGGGGACCACTAAATCTAGTCCAGTTTAACCCCCAGAAGACACAAGTTTGCGCGTTAACCGCTAAAAAGAACCCCTTTGTCGTATCCCCTCAGTTTCAAGGCACTCCCCTTGTTGCCTCAGCCAGTATCGGAACCCTCGGCGTCGACATACCGAGTGACGTGCAGTTCCGTGGTCACTTAGAAGGGAAGGCCAAATTGGCCTCTAAAAAGCCTCGCGTGCTCAGCAGAGCGGGACAGTATTTCATGCCGGCACACCGCCTGCAACTTTACAAGGCGCAGGTTCGGCCGCACATGGAATACTGTTCCCATCTCTGGGCTGGGGCTCCCCAGTACCAGCTACTTCCACTTGACCGCATCCAGCGCAGAGCGGCTCGAATCGTCGACGACCGAGTGCTTTCCGATCGGCTCCATTCACTGGCGCTGCGAAGAGATGTTGTATCTCTTTGCGTATTTTATCGCATCTATCACGGGGAGTGCTCTGAGGAATTGTTCGGATTAATCCCAGCCGCCAAATTTCGTGAACGCACTACACGGCAAACGTCCCGATACCATCTACACCATCTGGATGCTTGTCGGTCCACCACTGTACGTTTCACAAGGAGTTTTCTTCCACGTACAACCTCTCTGTGGAATAATTTACCACCGGCGATTTTTCCGGACCGATACGACCTGGGGACCTTCAAGAAAAGAGCTTACTCCTTTCTAAAGGGCCGGCAACGCACCCGCAATTCTCCTGGTGTTGCGGTTGATCATGGGCGGCGGTAGTCACTTAACATCAGGTGAGCCGCATGCTCGTTTGCCCCCTCTTCCATAAAAAAAACCTGCTGTTTACAAAGAATGTATCCAAACTCCACGCGAAAATTGCTTGTTATACACAAAAGAGTTCATAAAATATTCTTGATGAAACTTATTTTGCTATAATCACAAATAAGCACCGCCTTCTGCATTTGAGCCTGGAGCAGTCCGACACGTAGTCCCAGTCGCTACAAATGACCTGAGAGTGTGACTGAGTTTAGTGTGTCCAGTATGTCCAGCAGTAGACTACTTTGATAGGCTGTAACTGTAAAAGTAACAACAAAACGAAATCGTTACAGAATTAGCTGAGTTTGGCATTAAACCCGAAAAATATCTTATATTTAGGCGAAATTCAAAAGTTCATTCAATCAGCCATTCGAATAGTGTTGTGAACCACAAGACTCCTTTCACAAGAAATTTAAGCTTAGTTGGAGTGGTAAACAGGAGTATTAATAGTGTAAAACAAAGCTGGTATTCTTTTCTTTAAATAATAATATTTACAATAATAGTTAAAAACTATTTTATCGCTTTTATCTTTAACAACCGTCAAGAGGTCTTTCTTAGTTCTAGAAAGAAGTATAATTCCGCCTCTAGGTCCTTCAAAAGAGTCATTGCCAAGGCAAAGTCAGAGCACATAGGCAGAATTGGCGAGAAACTAGTTCGCCTTCCTTCTGGACCCCGTGCATTCTGGTCTCTCGCCAAGGCTGTCCAGGGGAATTTCTGTCAGCCATCTCTTCCATCTCTGCACAGGGAGGACGACTCACTGGCCCATACTGCAAAGGAGAAAGCCGATCTTCTAGGTTCTTTCTTTGCGTCTAACTCGACTCTCGATGACGGGGGGAGTACGCCGCCGACCATCCCGCGGTGTGAGTGCTCCATGCCGGAAGTGCAGTTCACACAGCGCTCGGTTCGCAAAGCACTCCTCTCCCTGGACATCCACAAGTCGAGTGGGCCTGACGGAATCCCCCCAATCGTGCTGAGGACGTGTGCTCCAGAGTTGGCACCGGTTTTAACGCGTCTTTTCCGGTACTCCTACTCCATAGGCGTAGTCCCAAAATCATGGAAGACGGCTTTCGTCCACCCGATCCCTAAAAAAGGCAACCGCTCAGACCCGTCCAACTACCGGCCAATCGCCATCACCTCCTTGTTCTCCAAAACAATGGAGTCCATTTTAAACTGCCAGCTCATGAGGTACCTTGAGGATCACCAGCTGATTAGTGACCGCCAATACGGTTTTCGCCGTGGTCGGTCAGCTGGTGATCTTCTGGTCTACCTCACTCACAGATGGGCGGAGGCAGTAGAGTTCAAGGGGGAGGCATTGGCCGTTAGTTTGGACATTGCGAAGGCCTTCGATCGGGTTTGGCACAAAGCGCTTCTTTCGAAGCTCCCTTCCTATGGGCTTCCCGAGAAATTGTGCGATTGAATCACCAGCTTTCTTGCAGATCGGAGCATCAAGGTCGTTGTAGACGGTGCAAGCTCCGATTGCAAGCCTATTAATGCTGGTGTTCCACAGGGCTGCGTGCTATCGCCAACGCTGTTTCTTCTGCATATCAATGGTATATTGCATACCCGTAACATTCATTGCTATGCGGATGACAGCACTGGTGATGCTCTTTACACCGGCCGAGCCAATATTTCTCGGAAAAACGTCTCCGAGTGCCGGGACAAACTTGTGTCTGAAGTCGAGTCTTTGCTGAACAGAGTCTCGGATTGGGGACCACTAAATCTAGTCCAGTTTAACCCCCAGAAGACACAAGTTTGCGCTTTAACCGCTAAAAAGAACCCCTTTGTCGTATCCCCTCAGTTTCAAGGCACTCCCCTTGTTGCCTCAGCCAGTATCGGAATCCTCGGCGTCGACATATCGAGTGACGTGCAGTTTCGTGGTCACTTGGAAGGGAAGGCCAAATTGGCCTCTAAAAAGCTTGGCGTGTTCAGCAGAGCGGGACAGTATTTCATGCCGGCACACCGCCTGCAACTTTACAAGGCGCAGGTACGGCCGCACATGGAATACTGTTCCCATCTCTGGGCTGGGGCTCCCCAGTACCAGTTCCTTCCACTTGACCGCATCCAGCGCAGAGCGACTCGAATCGTCGACGACCGAGTGCTTTCCGATCGGCTCGATTCACTGGCGCTGCGAAGAGATGTTGCATCTCTTTGCGTATTTTATCGCATCTATCACGGGGAGTGCTCTGAGGAATTGTTCGGATTAATCCCAGCCGCCAAATTTCGTGAACGCACTACGCGGCAAACGTCCCAATACCATCCACACCATCTGGATGCTTGGCGGTCCACCACTGTACGTTTCACAAGGAGTTTTCTTCCACGTACAACCTCTCTGTGGAATAATTTACCGCCGGCGATTTTTCCGGACCGATACGACCTGGGGACCTTCAAGAAAAGAGCTTACTCCTTTCTAAAGGGCCGGCAACGCTCCCGCAATTCTCCTGGTGTTGCGGTTGATCATGGGCGGCGGTAGTCACTTAACATCAGGTGAGCCGCATGCTCGTTTGCCACCTCTTCTATAAAAAAAAAAAAAGTTCTAAAAATCCTCGTAAGATTTTTGGTGGCCAATGCTATTTGAATGTTATCAAACGTTTCTTACGGCTTTTACAATTACTGTAAAAACCTACGTAGGTAAACGTTCTAAGTGTCGCGTCGGATGAAACAGTATGGCGCAGTTTATTTATTTAAGTGTTGACACCGAGGCACCCGGAAATACCGAGGTACGATTTTACTTACTGTTATCGGATTTCTACTAAAATCAAATAGAATAAAGCACTACGAGTAAGATAATTTAAGGCAGTCATTATGCAGTATGAATAGCCGCTTCTACTTCTTCGATCAGAAGAACTAAATTTTAAAATAGTATAAAAAAGATATTTTAAATTTCTGACAAAAAATGAAAACATTATCTTAATTCTTAAATCGAGTGAATTTTGTATGTGTAAAAATATATAAAATGTAAGTAGATTGCGAAATGTTAATTATGTTACTTAGGTGAAGTACTAACTAATATTCTGACTATAATTGACTAATCATACTTTCGCCCATATGTGAGTTCTGCGATGCCTAACGCGTAATTTTAATATTGCATAAACTTAAAATACTTGTATGAAGTACTTCTGCGAAGTCTAAGAAAGGACACATAACTTCGTTGCATTTGCCATAATAATTAAAAAGTTTACAGAGTAGTGACTTATTACAATAATATGTCACTACTCTGTAAGTATAAGTCAGGGAAATAACAACCCAGTAAATATTATCTATGAAAGGTTTTTTACTTGATAAAATAAAATATATAAGTGCCTTGAAATCTTTTTAATTTTTACGCTTTATTGTTATTACCCGAATGAAAAAAGTTACAAAGGACTTTGTCTAAAGCTTGAGAGCCTGACAACGGAAGAACTTAGTTCTCAGTAAATGCTATATTATTTTTATTTCGCATTATAATTTAATGTCCTCCAGACCGAACTTGGTTCACAACAGCCAATCTGAAAAAAGACTAGCTATCTGCGCAAAACAAGATTATACTTCCAAAAGTGTATGCACAGGTGCACTTTGTTTGCCTTACGCTAATAGCCTGGTAGATGGAATAGTAGACACAGAACAGTAAGTAAAAACTAAAAACTGTTTTGCAGGATTCCAGAGTGCGCATTCCGGCCAGATTATTTACAGAATAAAGGTGATAAACGAGCATAGAGTCCACCTGATGGTAAGTGGATGCTGTAGTCTATAGACCGTTTTTCCTCGATTAAGAATCAAAATGCAAATGTGTCGTCATTCCTGAAAACTACATGGAATGTCACGTTTCTAGTAAAAAGGATCTCCGATTCTCTACACTCACCATACGAAGCACGGCAGCATTAAGCTGCTATTTGACGCTGGTATTCTGTGAGAGCGTGGTCTTACCCCGGTCAAGTCGATCCATTCGCGTTATAACTATAATATAGCAGCAGCATGGCCCTACCACGCAAAAACGATTACGCTCTAACCATTAGTCCCACAATTTTTTTAACCTGAAAACTATAAAAATCCTAATGTTTCATTATTTTTATATAATACGAGCGAGAAAACATGCATTTTTCTCGCTCGTATTATATAAAAATAATGAAACAGGATGCACCGTAATAACTTTACCGTGCCTCCAATTTTTATCTATTTTCATCCCAGATAAAATTCCGAGAGTTTAAAAACTTGGTGAAACTTTTCACGTAATTCCATCAAAATTACGCAACTAGACAGACGTAGGAAGCTCTAAAAGTATTCTATATCAACAGAATATGGCTAAAAGTTAAAGTAAAGTACAAAACTTTACGGTATGCTAGAGGCGGCCGCGACCACCCGGCGTCATGTGTATAGGTCAATTTTCAAAAGCAAAACAAAAAAAGATGTAATATGTGCAAAGTCTATGTGTTATTTAATTTATGAATAAATGATAAAAAACATGTATAAAATTACAAATTTTATTTAAGCTTCATGCTAAATTCAGAAACAACAAAAAATTTTGTTTTGATATTTTTAGCAGATATATAATAAATCCTTACATGTATTACAAGAGTTTCATTCAACTTGAAATAGTAATTGAAAATACTTTATGCTAAACATTTCAATAATGTACATAGTCATGGGCGCTACCGGTCGTGATGGGCGGTGAATGTAACGAATTCTATATACATCTTTATGCTTTAATTTTACATATCTTTTTTGTTTAATTTTATTACAGAGCAAGCACTTAAAAATAACAAAATAATAAAAAAAACTAAGATCGCCGATTACCTGTCAAGCGAAGCAACTACGGCAACTGAGACAATCTATGTAAAAGGCTGTAATGAATGATGAAGAAAAGGAAGAGAGTATATAAAAACTTAGTTTCAATTAGCTACAAACTTGCATTTGGCAAATGTAAACTTTGTAGCGTAAGCAATAACTTACAAATACAGGAAGTAATGGTAACTCTAATTTAATTATTATCCTTATTGTATAATTTACTTAAAAACAAAATTTTTACGACACGATTTTTTCCGAATCATTAGTAAAAAATGACTTTCAATAAGAATTACTTACCTGCAATTTATATTGATTATAAAAAAATTATATTTCGACCTGCCTCGATGTATTCGTAACCTTATCACGCTAGACATAAATACATGTCACCGTGTTTGTTCCCAACTCTGAATTTAATTTTACCTTTAGTGAGATAAATTTGAAACTTTGTTTAATTTCGTTTTACCTTACAGTCGTTATTTTACTTTGAACTACAAGAACGCAAGAAGGTGAACTTTTGATTTTTAAGTGATAAAGTCTAGCCACAAGTGATAAAATCAAAAATTTCGTACAACCTACTTCAATTTAAATAAAATGAAAACATCATCAATGTTATTATTCGCATTATTTAAGGATAACTCAAAAACGACCGGTCGGATCATAATGAAATTCATACGAGACCATACGAGAAGCACCAGCTTTCAAGTAAGAAAAGAATCGTCAAAATCCGTACACTCAGAAAAAAGTTCTAAGATAACACATATAACAAAACATAGAGTGGAATTGAGTAACTCCTCCTTTTTTTAAGTTGGTTTTAAAACCGAACTCTTTGTCTTATAATTTCTGAATTAGTTTATTTTTCTATCGTGAAGTTTCGTTATAAAATATTCTCATAGTCATTCCTTACAGTTCAAATATAAAATCAAATGATACGATATATCTTGTTTTGTGAAAAATAATAATATTTGTATTGTGAAAATGTTAAGATTGAAGGGAAATTAAAAAGAGTATTTTACTTTATGCTTGGCAGCATTGAGGTTCGTAGTACCAGACGTCTCATAATTTCGACCCTGCTGTCCGTCGCCAGCTTGGGATTTCACGTCTGTTCTGGTTTATCTATTGGAAGCCATAAGAATTTGCTGGCATTTCCCATGGTTTCCTCTTACGAAATTGGGTAACGGATTCTCTTACGCTGCTCTCACGTGACAAAACTTAGTCGTAGTAGGGAGGAAGAACTACTAAGCTAATGCTTAGCATGTTGAGTGACGGATGTGGTAACTGGTAACGGAGCATTCTTAGTCCTCAGTGGTAATGACACATATTCATTTTAATTTTTAACTGAGGATAGTTGTACTCGTAGATGTCTATGGGACAAAGCGGCCATTTATCATTAGGGGGACTGTGCGGTGATTTTTCACCCCCCTAAAAATTGTTCGACGTAACTGACAGGATAAGTATTTTCAATTTTATTGGTATACTTATATGTAAACATAACTAAATTTAACATAATATGAACTATATATAAGCATAGCTTGCTTATTATACTCAAAGCTTCACCCTGCATCGCAAAATTTGCCTTAAATTAAAATCGGTGTTACTAGAGAATTTCATGTAATTTATTCTTGTATCTTGAAATTAAATGTCATACTGTAACACATGTTCATCTTTCAGGGACGGGTTTATTTAACTGGATTATCAGCATAACAAAGGGTTCAAGTAATTTATTTTAGCAAGCCTTACGACATTTTCATTTAGATGGAGAAAACAAACTTTCGATTAACAAAATTGTTTTGGTGTCAATTCATCTATTAATTATTTATCTACAGAGCTCCGCTCGAGTCTAGAAAGAAAATATCTTATCTTACCTATTTTTACCGCCAAACAGTAATGTTTTAACAGCCATGTTACGATCTGAATGTTAGCAGTATAATTATATGCTGTGAGGTACTCCATCTTATTTCAACCGCAACTGTAGCCTTCTTTGTTTAAAGTTGGCTTGTAGTAGCTACTTACCATAAGCATGTTCCTTGTCACTTTAGTTATGTAAAAAATGAATATATCTTGGTAGTAGTTTTACGTAACGTAAGACGTTCATGGTACACAAAAATGAATGCAAGATAACTAAAAGTGACACAGAGCAACCTCTCCGTTGCAATTCTCTCTACTTGTACTTATAGAAATACCACTACGCACGGAATAACGACACTGCTTAAGTGTCGTGAAATAACTGATCTAGGTATATCTATGTTTTATTTGTTTAAAAACCAAAATTATAAAATTACTAACATGAAGCGAGTGATTTTATACTCTTGGTTTTTACAGCTTCATCTGAATCAGAGTTCACGGCCTGTGCCTTATAAAAAAAAAAATATTAAAGGGAATAATGATGATAATTTTGATTATAATGATTTGGTTCATAAACAATCGTCAAATCATCTGTAGCGTGTTTGTGAGTTATCTAAATCTAATGTGTGTGGACTCCGCCTCTGGAAGCTCGTATCGGTCTATGCTCTGGGTGTACGCGGTGTAAGCGGGTGAACACCGCGTCCATGTGTAGTCCTAATTGTGACATTAAGAGAATATGTAATGATATTCTCATGAACCCACGACGTTTGGTTCGTTTAGATATATTGGAACCGGGGGTGCGTTAAGTACTTTGCAAGGTCTACGGACATCGGGCGCTGCATTCGCATCAGGAATAGTAAGTAGTGCGTTTCCCTTACGGGCCTATACTACTTCAGCTCGAATTCTAATTTCGCCCCCACTTCCCCGCGCGTCATATGCTATGTACACGTTTGTAATCACTAATACTATAAGTGAATAGATCGTTTGATACTTATTTCATTAGGTTTATCATATTTATGCCTGTTTCTTTACGCCAACCCAGTCGCTTCTTATTTTTATTACGGGTATTTCCCATTTTAATTTTACGTCATGCTGTTGCGTAATGCGTATTCTGATCGTAAGCGGCAGAGCTTTCCCGTTCGAAAGCCGTAGCAAGACTGATCGGGCGGCAGGTAACAAGGTTCAGACGCCCATAGTTTAGGTAATTTCTTTTTACAGTGAAAATAATGGTAATTTTAATAAAAACATAAGCCCTGATTTATAGTTAGTTCAGTTAGTATGCATAGTTTCGTGATCTAATTTAAAGTATTTTATAAATACCATTGGTTTATTGTTCAGTTTGGAGGTAATTTTGGATTTTTATCTATCAAGAAAATTTTACGGAATCGTGTTTTCTTCTAACATAGTACTTAACAATAATCCTCAACTTCACCATATATTTATTACAAAATTAATTATGCTATATTTTCGGCATAATGGGGGATCTTGGTAAGTCATTTGAGGTAGTATAGGCCCTTAAGCGTTTAAGCGTTAGCGTGTTAGGGGTTACATTGTTTTGAAGTAGTGCTGAAACATCACCTAGAAGTCTTCGGATGTGGTCGGAAATTCACAATATTTTTGAAGACTTAAACTCCACTGGTATGACTGGGCTCCTGTGGTGGTGGACTTTTGTATGTATGTGCAAAGGCTACGCTTGCAAAAAGATGCAGCTTACGTTTTAAAGACATTGGGTTTTACTATTGAACAGCGTATGGTGGCGGTCAGTAACAACGGCAGTAACAAAAGCACGGTAGTCGAATATTGTTGCTTAAGTAATTAGCCGGCCTTCCAGTGTGATTGTTGTTGATTGCTAATTGATTACTTCGTTTATTAAATTTTAATTTCTACCCTAATTCATAACAATATTTAATTATTTATTTACATTTTTAAGAGAAAACCTTACAACACTCCCACTGCTCGACATAACTATTTCTTAAAATACTCCATCTATACGTACGTATATATACGTATATATCTCTCTGGCTTGGAGCACTTCGTCATTAATAAGGCAGATTCCAGGAATTTTACTACCCACGGACTTCTGCATTTCCCTGAAAAAGCAGCAATTAAAAATACTGGAAAAATCTACCTCCAGCTGTCCAGTTAGTTAAATGTCACATCATGTCGTCCCCGACAAAATTTTGTTTTTTATATTTCATGAATTTTGTTTCTTAAAAACTATAAAAGCGATTAATGTAATTTTATCCAGGTTTTACAATGCACTCAAATTGAAAAAAATCAATTTTTCTCTTGTAGATGTAAGAGTCACAAAGATATATTATAAAATTCAGTTACCCAAATACCTCAACGGAGACTAGCCATCGGCGCAGGACAGGATTGTTGTGCCCAAGTGTATACGCAAGCATAGGTGCACTCTCTATTCCCTCACTCTCATAATCCGATAGGACGGTAAAACGACACGATCGGAGAGAGATCAGGCGCAGGACCAACGGCTTTACGTGCTTTCCGAGGCACGGTGTTGTGGCATCGCCAACATCCTGTCTCCGGGCAGCTACTGAGAATTTCTTGACGGAAAAACATAATAATTGTTTTTTTAGCCCGACCCAGGATCGGAACCAAGGACCTCATGATCAGCAGTCGCACTACTACAACCACTAGACCAAAGAGGCAAACAAATAGGCAGTAATCAAAGTGATAACGTAGCTATTCCGTTTTGCTGAATATAAACTAGCAACTTAATTAATGTATTTCAAATTTTGTATGATACATACTAGAACTAAGGATGGGGGAAAAAGGATGCGAAAACAAAAGCGCAATTCTAACCTCTGAAAATTTATTCAATTTATACCTACATTTTCATGTTGGCAATGACTAAAGTTTGAGAGTAAATACGAGCTTGTTCAAAGTTTTGTGAATATAAATAAATAATCCTGTGATGATGGCCCGGTCCCAGTAGAGCCGAGCGCGTCATTTTTGGATTTCAGCAAGTACTCATAATAAGGCAATTTCCTATACGAAGTGATTCACAGGGATGTCAAAAAGCTTTATTATTACGTAATAAAGTTTTAAAGCATTTTCCAATAATGATTTAGGACGCTGTCTGGTGAACTGCTTGTCTATGAATAATCTGTACCAATTCAACCATATAATGTATTCGCATGGTAGAACCCTGGATTTGGCCTAAGTAGTTTGCAATGCCTAAATATCTCTCGACCCTTAGATTTGTTAAGTAAATTTGATCTGTACCATTCTTTTCTACTCATTGAAATATCAGAACTTAATTTTGAATATGACAAAAATCCACACCACTTTTTTATACGTGGTAGAGCCATGCTGCAGTTATATTGGTAGTGTAGTTGTAGCACGAATGGGTCGACTTGACCTGGGAAGGACCACGTTCTCACAGAATACTAGCGTCAAATAGTAGCTTAATGCTGCTGTGTTTCGTATGGTGAGTATAGAGAACTGGAGACCCTTTTTACTGGAAACGAGGCATTCCATCTTAGTCCTCACGGGTGACAACGCATCTGCATTTTGATTTGCAATGGAAGATAGATGTAGGTATCTATGGGCCGCAGCAACCACTTACCATCAGGTGGACTGTGTGCTCGTTTGTCACCCTATTCTATAAAAAAAAAGAGCGTGGTCCTTCCCCGGTTGAGTCGATCCATGACAACGCATCTGCGGTTTTATTGATTGATGAAGATATCCATGGGCCACAGCAACCACTTACCATCAGCTGGACTGTGTGCTGCTTTGTCACCCTATCCTATAAAAAAATTTGCTACCTAAGCCACGTGTAAAACATAACTACCACAAGGCAGACTTTGATTCGTTAATCCTGAAATTGAGTTTTACTGATTGGCTTACCATTTTTAGGGACTGTAAGGACGTCAATTATTTTGTTACTGTATTTTAGAAAAAAACTGAGGAATGAAATTATGAATCACGTACCCAAATACACATCTAAGCCAACTCGGAACCCACAATGGTTTACGGAAAGGTTAATAAAACTCATAAAAGATAAGGAAAAACTTAGAAAACGATATGCCAAGTACGGCAATCTTAGATATAAGTATGAGTACAACCTTCTTCGGGAACGATGCCATAAACTTGTTAACACCTGTTACAATAATTACATGACGTGAATTGAGTCCAGCATCTGTAAACATCCGGACAATCTTTTGCGTTTCATCAAAAATAAGCGCAAAGGTCTTTCTGTACTTCCCGCTAAAATAATACTTGAAGATTCAACTGCATCCTCAGGCACCGATATAGCGAACTTTTTTGCAAGTCACTTTTCTTCCGTACACTCCAATAATAGCGTTATCGATGTTTCTCATAGTGATGATATTTCGAATATGAGTAATTCCATTGTTACGCTTGAATTTCATGAGTCTCAAGTATACACAAAAATACAACACCTCAATGAAAAAAAGGACCTGGCCCTGACAACATACCACCATTGTGAAATATCATTGTGAAACAGCTGTGGATCCGTTCTTGCCTTGCCATTGACATTAATATTTAATCGCTCTTTAAGTGAAGAAAAGTTTCCCGATTGTTCGCGCCACTTTGCACTATCGCTTAACGCTTATAAGGGATTCGTTAATTATTATCCAATAAGATTACTGCAAAGCCCATTTCCGGTTTCCTATCTACCGCTTTATGCCCAGCATGTGAATTCGTGTGTTAATGGGCTCACACAAGTTGAGAAGACACGCAATCAACCGCACCGCTTATATCTCGCATCATCGCTCCCGCCCTTGTGTAATTTGGATATTGAATTATACAAGAATATAGTAAAAAGTATAGACATTTGCAATAACGCTATATTTCGTGATTATCTGTGAAGTTGATAAGTCTGAAGACAGCCGGCAGCCATCGAGACACGAGGCAGATCAGCGGAAGTCCAGGTGGGTGCACATGCATTCCTTCACGTCCTTCCTATATCCCGAATTTAAGGGATTTGCGGTATCACGAATAAATTAAATTCCATTCACCGCTCGCACCGCGCTCATATACAGTCCACTATTCTATTTAAATTAATAGCCGCACCGCATAACATTATTTAATACATTTGAACCAGCAGTTTGGTGGTTGAAGGCCAAACGCCAAATCCACCATACCTATATTTTTTGGTCACTTCCGCCGGGATTAAATTAACCTTTAGGCCCGGAGAAGTAAATTCATTTTTTTTATATATTACAAAAAATTATATACGTATGTATTATTAAATCATAATAAATTGTAGTTCTAATTATACTAACTACAATACTTATTTGTCCCGCATCGCTTATTACACGTATTATAATACCTTTGTAACGCATACCACACCGCTTCATTATTCCATTAATGATATTTTTCTTGTTGATTAACCGCCATCTTTCTAGTAACGCGAGATTGCTTCGTTCCCCAGTTAACTAATTCTATCGTCACTTATCGCAATAATTTTAGTCCGCATTTGTTTGTTGAAAATGATGACGAGAAGCAACGAATCGAAACTGGTTTCGGATGAAGAAGTTAGTTTAAAAATTATTATCGCTAAACTTACAAAAAATTTACGAGACCTCAAAGGGCGCATTTAATTCCTTGGACGAGAAGAATTTATTTCTTAGCATCGCTTCGAATATAGAACAATTAGTAGTGAGTTTCAAGAAGTTCTAGATAATTATAATACTAAACATTTAAAATTAAACCCTAATGCAGACGTTGATTACGAGGCTTGGAACTAATTTGAAGATTTATATAGTCGTATTAAGTGCCAAATTACGAAAATATCCACATCGCCTTCCACTGTTACGTTAGAAAATAGATTTCCTACTAAATTAAAAACTTCACTTCCGCCAATTGAATTAATGTCATTTAACGGAGACATACGCCAGTGGTCCATGTTTTATCAACAATTTAAGACATTAATTCACGACAATTTACAATTAACTGATGCCGAACGTGTTTATTATTTGGTTAACAAATTGAGTGACAGGGCGTTATCAGTTTGTGCCGGGTTAGCCCCTACCGCAGAAAATTATTCCATTATTTGGAATGCGCTTATAAGAAGATATAATGACGAACGCACACTCGCATCTACGTATATTAACCAACTATTGAATTTAACACAGGTGAACGCAAACACAACAGGAGGTTATCATAAATTTATGGACAAATTTGATGCTTCAATTAATGCTCTAAAGCAATTAAAAATTGAGGACTTAGCTGATTTTTTGTTTTTAAATATTGCACTTAGAAAATTACATCATGACACTGTTAAGTCATTTGAAATGTCTTGTCGCACAATTAGCATACCAAACTACGCCTCTTTAGTACAATTTTTATACGAACAGAATAGGGCTATATGCCATACATTTAATAATTCGCATACTTTATCTACATCCAATAATAATCGAAACAAATCACTTTCAAATAAATTAAGTAAAACATTTATTAATACAGATCCTTCGCATTCATGTATCTTTTGTAAATCAAATGATCATGAACACTTATATGTTTGTCCACGCTTTTTAAAATTAAATACACAACAACGTTACGATATTATTAAACAAAACAATTGTTGTATTAATTGTTTAAGTAATAAACACTCGACTTCTTTTTGTAAATCGAAGCGTAAGTGTATATACTGCGCGCGGCGCCACCATTCTTTAATTCATTCTGACCCGCATCAGAATGGTTCTAAGACTGCTTTTCGTAGCAGCAATACGTTACACTCAGAGGTTGTGCAGACGCCTAACGCTAATGAATGCAGCTCGCATTCGATTAACTTCCGCGCAGTTAACGATAATAAGGTTAATTCTTCTGTCGCTCACAATTCGAATACGGTGGAAGATGAAAAAACACTTACCTTTTCATATAATATTTCTCGCGATTATAGTACTCTCCCACGCTATACTACTTTATTGGGGAATGCAAAAATAAAGGTCGTAGATAAATACGACAATGAACATTTTATTCGGTGTTTAGTTGACCCCGGATCCCAAAGCGACTATATTACGAAGGATTGTAAACGCTTATTTCTTTCCGTTTCGAATAAAAATCGTTTTACCGAAGTACACGGGATCGGTGGTGTGTCCCAAAAGATTTTAGGAGTCACTTCACTGCAGTTCACGTCTCGTTTTAATGATAACAAATTTTATCATATTGAACCATTAGTTGTTCCGATCATCACGGGTCAGTTGCCAGATTCGATAGTAGATGTTACAAAAATTCGCTATTTAGATAAAATACGCTTAGCAGATGATCAGTTTTATCAACTTGGGTCTATAGATATTTTATTGGGGGTTAATAACTACATAAAACTTTTGTCGCCTGAAAACTTAATTCATTCGCAATGGCCTAGTGCCATAGAAACATCACTCGGATATGTTATTATGGGTGATGCTGAAGTCGCTATATCACATCATTCCCCGCGTTCATTTGTTTCCTGTTCTAACGATACAAATTTAAATCAAAATTGTCTTAATGATATAATGGAAAAATTTTGGAAAATTGAAGAACTTCCGCAAAAAATACATTTGAGCCGTGATGAGCAGGAATGTGAAGACATTTATACTTCTACTACTTACCGCCAAAACGACGGACGGTATGTGGTCGCCCTGCCATTTAAGAAAAGGCCCGACATATTGGGTGACTCTTCAATGAATGCAAAACACGCCTCTTACTTTTGGAAAAACGCTTTAACAAATATCCCGATCTTCGCGATCAATACAATGTTGTTATACGGGAATACATTAATAAGGGTATTTTATCCGCTGTTTCTGATAATGATTGTATACAGCCTTCTTTTTATTTGCCGCATCACCCTGTCGTACGGAATGATAAAAGTACAACGAAGTTGCGCATCGTTTTAGACGCTAGTGCTAAGTCGGATAACGATATTTCTTTGAATGACATTTTGCACACCGGGCAAAATTTACAAACAGACATTTTTAATATTTTATTAAACGTTAGAGTTTATCGCATCGCTTTCTTTGCAGATGTTAGGCAAATGTACTTGTGTATCGAAGTCCAAAAATCCCATCGCGCTTTTCTACGCATTTTATATCGGTTTTCTACAGAAGAGACTATACGAACATATGAATTTAATCGCGTCACATTCGGATTACGCTCTTCCCCTTTCCTCGCACTTCGCACTTTACGCCAGTTAGCCGCTGACGAAAGGGAGTCCTATCCCCTTGCTGCTTTTGTAGTGGAAAGGGATATTTATATGGATGACCTCGTTTCCTCCGCGCCTTGCGTCAACAACGCAGTCAACACCGCCACTCAACTTATCCAAATGTTTCGCTGAGGTGGATTCGATTTGGTTAAGTAGACAAGTAACTGCAAGGAGCTTTTACAACATATACCAGCATCACATCGTCAACAAGACTCGGTATCATTTGATGATAATGACATTTTAAAAATTTTAGGCCTTTGTTGGTATCCCGCTACCGATAAGTTTTCCTTTCTTGTTTCGCCGCCACCGGTCACTTGTACCAAACGCGCTATCCTCTCCGCAACCGCTCGCTTGTACGATGTTTTAGGACTTGTCGGTCCAGTAATACTTTACGCCAAATTATTAATTAAAGCCTTGTGGGTTCTTAAACTTAACTGGGATGAGACTCCACCCACTAATATTGTCAATACATGGCAGCGATATATATCAGAGTTACCTTTAATCTCACATTTACAGATTCCACTTCATATCGGCGTAAATGAAAAATCCCATGTGTCGCTACTAGCCTTCGCCGACGCTAGTGAAAAAGCTTACGGGTGTGTCATCTATTCGCATGTTGTTAACGGAAATAATCCTCCAATTATAACGCTCCTATGTTCTAAATCTCGGGTGTCCCCATTAAAGGTTATAACTTTAGCCAGGCTTGAGTTGTGTGCCTTGGTTTTGCTCGCTAAGTTAGTACGCACCGTTTACGATTCGTTGTCATTGAGGCATCCGATCGACAACATTTATGCGTTTTCAGATTCGGAAGTCGCGCTCTGTTGGGCGTGTTCTTCACCGCATAAGTTCAACACCTTTGTTGCTAACCGTATTTCGCAAATACAGTCCTATTTATTACCGGATAACTTTTACCACATCGCCGACTCGGAAAATCCTGCAGATCATATTTCGCGTGGACTGTTACCCTTACAAATTTTAAATTGTGACCTTTGGTTACATGGGCCTTCGTGGGTTTCCTTGCCGTGTAAAGAATGGCTTGCACAAAGGTTCGCAACCACTCATATCAGTTTACCAGAAGAAAAGACTGTGTCGCTTGGAGTCAGTGGCATGGAAGAAAACCCATTTATCTCGTTAAGCTTAAAATTTTCTAATTGGAATAAGTATTTACGATCCGTTGTTTACGTTTTAAGGTTTTTAAACAAATTACCGTGCGTAAATAAAATTATAACCGCATCCGACATAGAGATTTCTGAAATCACGGTTATTAAAATTGTGCAAGGCATCGCTTTCGCCGAAGATATAAAAAATATTAAAAAAGGACAACTATGTTCATCAACATTACGAAGGTTATCGCCATTTATCACGGACGATGTACTTCGAGTAGGTGGTCGGTTAGATTATTCGTCTTTATCGGATTCCCAAAAGCATCCAATATTGCTACCAAAAAAGGGGCATATTGTTGATCTTATAATTGATTATTATCACTATAAACATTTCCACGCTGGTCCTCAGTATTTACTTGCTGCATTACGGGAGAAATATTGGATATTATCAGCTCGCCGTGTAGTGAGATACCGCATTCATAGGTGTAACATTTGTTTTCGACATAAACCCAAACCTATTTACCCCATGATGTCTGCCTTGCCTGTTTGCCGCCTAGAGTAGTGTAATGCGTTTACACACACAGGTGTGGATTTTCCGGGCCCACTTTATATCACATTGACGCGTAAACGTGGTATACGAAGCCAGAAGGCTTATTTATGTTTATTTATATGCCTCGTTACTAAGGCAGTGCATTTAGAATTAGCGTCTGATCTAAGTTTGGCGGGTTTTTAGACGCTTTTAAGAGATTTATCTCTCGTAGAGGTCCGTGTCGATTTATATACAGCGATAACGGTACTAATTTTGTCGCTTCGCGTTCATATTTACATGAATTACATGAATTTTTAAAATCAGAAGAATATTATAAGGCATTCAGTCAGGTGCTCACTGATAATCGCATTGATTGGAAACTCAACCCTCCAAGCGCTCCACATTTCGGGGGTTTGTGGGAGTCCAATATTAAGGTTGTAAAAACCCATTTGTTTCGCGTAATAGGTAAGCAAATCCTCACGTATGGAGAAATGCTTACTACTCTTTGTTATATCGAGTGTATCTTAAATTCTCGCCCGCTTTATGTATTAAGCAGTGATCCATCGGAACCTACCGCACTTACACCCGCACATTTTCTAAATTTAAAACCACTTGAATGCTTACCAGCTGCAGATTTAAGCAAGGAACGTATTAATCTGTTATCACGCTTTTCTTTAATAGATTCTTTAGTTCAGTCTTTTTGGAAACGCTTCAGATTCGAATACTTACATACATTACAGAGTAGAGTGAAGTGGAATAAGAACTCTACTGCCATTTCTGTAGGGACGATTGTTCTAATAGACGTGGATAATACTCCACCGCTTCAGTGTCCCCTAGGCGTTGTCACCGAATTGTTTCCCGGTAAGGATGGTGTGGTACGCGTTGCGCAAGTTAAACTTAAGAATTCCACTTTAAAACGCCCTCTTATCAAACTGTGTCCTTTACCGACACAGTGATTAATATAGTTAATTTTACATTATCGTTTATATATTTAGTTTAATTCTTAGGTCATAACGTCGCTTCATTTCGCTACTATATAAGTATTTATCTATATATATATATCTATATTTTTATACTTTACTTGCTAGTTGAGGATACCTCAAGGCTGGGGGGGTGTTCGCGCCACTTTGCACTATCGCTTAACGCTTATAAGGGATTCGTTATTTATTATTCAATAAGATTACTGCAAAGCCCATTTCCGGTTTCCTATCTACCGCTTTATGCCCAGCATGTGCATTCGTGTGTTAACGGGCTCACACAAGTTGAGAAGACACGCAATCAACCGCACCGCTTATATCTCGCATCATCGCTCCCGCCCTTTTGTAATTTGGATATTGAATTATACAAGCATATAGTAAAAAGTATAGACATTTGCAATAACGCTATATTTCGTGATTATCTGTGAAGTTGATAAGTGTGAAGACAGCCGGCAGCCATCGAGACACGAGGCAGATCAGCGGAAGTCCAGGTGGGTGCACATGCATTCCTTCACGTCCTTCCTATATCCCGAATTTAGGGGATTTGCAGTATCACGAATAAATTAAATTCCATTCACCGCTCGCACCGCGCTCATATACAGTCCACTATTCTATTTAAATTAATAGCCGCACCGCATAACATTATTTAATACATTTGAACCAGCAGTTTGGTGGTTGAAGGCCAAACGCCAAATCCACCACCGATGAATGGTAAAAAGCCAAAATTATCCCTATTTATAAGAAAGGTCACAAGAATGATGTTACGAATTATAAACTTATCTCTAATTTATCGTGTTTTTCTAAATTATATCTCATTTTCAACATTGTTTCAGGCGCGGTTGTTTGGTAGAGTCTAATTTGTCTTCCTTCATGTCCGCGGTAGCACAGTACGTGGACAGGGGACTGCAGGTAGATGCAGTTTACAAAAATTTTTCAAGTGCCTTCGACAAAGTCCGCCACAAAGCCCTGCTGCCTAAACTAAGAGGAATGGGCATAAGTAGTTCACTGTTGCAGTGGTTCGAATCTTACCAGGCAATGAGACCTCAGCAAGTGGCTATAGATGGATTTAAGTCTGAAATGTTTTTGGCTGAGTCTGGTGTCCCCCAGGGATCCAACTTGGGTCCTCTATTCCTTTTGATATTTATTAATGACAATGAAAATAGTAGTGTATCTATGTTTGCTGACGATCTCAAATTGATTAGAATTATCAAACGTCCCGGGTATGCTGACCTCTTGCAATATGACTTAAACAAACTCATGGATTAGTTTGCAATCAACAGAATGATTTTAAATCGTAATAAATGTGACCACATTTGCTACACCAGAAAAAGATGCCCCATCAATACTACCTACTCATTGGGTGACGTGACCTTCGCAGAGGTAAGGGAGATCAGGGACCTTGGTGTCTTGTTGGATTGTAAGCTGAAACTGACCACTCACGCTGATAATTTCGTCAAAAAGGCGGCTCGTATCTTGGGATTCCTAAAAAGAAACGCGAAAGGCGTCCGATGTGTCCAAACTAAGAAGGTTCTTTTTAATGCACTAGTACGTAGCCATCTCGAATTTGCAAGTGTCGCATGGAACCCAGTCTATAGTGCGTCTTCTCAGCGAATTGAAACAATTCAAAGCCAACCTTGCCTTTTCAACTCCAGGCATATTGCATAGACACCCCTATAGTCAAAGGCTAGCATTTTTCAAAATGACAACTTTACGTGTCTGAAGTCTCATTGCAGACTTAATGTTTCTATACAAGTTATATCATAACAAAATCAAAAGTACGCATATCTCGATCACATCAAATGAATTATCGTACAGATATCCCCAATATCCAATTTGCAAACTATTTAGCATACCTAGCCACAAAACGAATTTAGGAGCGCATTATCCCCTAGCCAGAATATGTAACACATACAGTGAAGTTATGACCAAGATACAGCACATTGGCATTTTCAACGACTCTGCCCGATGCTTCAATAAAATTGACAAATTTTTTTTCACCCTCTTAGCACACACTCATTCCTTAGTTAGTTATTTCTTAATACAAGTTATTTTGTATTCAGTACCATTATAATATAATAAGCTACATACTACAGTAAATATTGTGTATACCTGTAATTGGCAAACATATTTAACCATATACATTTGTTATCGTGTTGTTCTTAATGCTTCATGTGTTTTGATGTTGGTATACCCTATAAATAAATAAATATTTTAACCTTTTTACGGTTTTAGATGCCATAGAAGTATTTGCACATTTGAACAAGAGGTAATTTTATGTTGATTGCTTTGCCAAATCAAGACCGCACGTGGACAGTTACACTATTCATGCCATTCACTAAGTATAATTAAATCGACACTGAAGGAAAGGTTTTAGCTTTCTGTGGAAAATATTTTGCTGACGCAATTCCATTAATTGGTAAAAGGGATTGGTGGAGGACTTTTCTGCATTACGAATATTTTCAGTTAAGGTAATTTATACTCGTATGTTTTTTTTTATTTCATACTTTATTATTTTCTAATTCGTTCAGTGTCGACCGTAATATAATGTTAAAGAGAAAACTCTCTTTGGTGACACAGCACATGCTGTAGTACCATTTTATGATCAAAGCATAAATTCTGGCTTCAAGGACTGTACTTCAGAAACATAATGACGACATTGTAAATATTCTATCAGAATTCTCTGGTACTGGATGGAAGGATGTGTTCGCTGTAAGTGACCCTTCTATGTATAATTAATGTGGGGGAAGCTTCGTCTAATAAGAGCAGGTAGAAGTAGGGACTGACACAGCTGTCACGGATTGTTCACTGATAATTGATTTTACTGTACTAAAAATATACAACTTTTACACATGATTTCCAGTAAGGGAAAACAGTTATATGTTTATGGTATGTCAAGTTTAAGGGTCTAGGAGGAAGGACAAACCGAGAACGCGCAAGAAGTTGGGAACAGGTTCCTTACGATATGGTGTTAAGTTCAGCTGTGGGGGATTTGCGAATTCAGAAAAAATAGCAAAGTAATTTTTAAAGTAAAGTACACTTGAAGATTTTTTTAGATAGAATTGTATAATATATAATAAATTTTCAGATGCATGATATAGTTACTCGGCCTTCATATTCTGTTTCGAAAATTGACTGATGAGTTTTTGTTTAGGTTAATACCAGATTTATGGGTACCCTTGTATAACTCAGTTTTACAAATACAAATATGCCTAAGTATATATAATGCAACAAAATGAGATTTTTTTTTAAATACATTACATTTATTCATGACACATTTCATTACCGTACAATCATAAGTTTATAGAAACTTAACCGTGTACCAGTAACGCCGCATAATAACAAATATGAGGGTGTAGTAAGATAATAGAAATACACTTATTATTAAGTGTTTGGTGTATTGTATTTGATGTAATGTACTACATTGAATTATATTCAATGATATTTAAAATATTATAATTTGACTAACATTACTTTATAGTGAACGTAGGTTGTCTATTTGAGGTGCAGTGAAGTTTGAACAGTTACTACTTGTGTATAAACTATTCCAATCATTGTGAGGTCCATTTAAGTGCTACATATTTACAAATACGAGCACACAGTGGCACTGGCACATAAAATGAGTGATTAATCAGTAATCCTTCTTTTAGTAGTTGGTTGCGCGGAAACCCATTCGTATTTATTTTATATTGGACGGTAGGTGCCAAGTCGCTTATTCCTTTCCGAAACGATATCATTCATACCCTCCTATCGACACATCGGGGTGGTGGGGTGGGAGGGGCAAGAAGATGATTCTAGAATGTCACGTAATCATCGGAACCGAGGATATATAAGGCACGCGCGACCGATGCGCGACCTCTTCCCGCCGCGCTCGTTGTTGGAACCACATCGCTAGTAGAAACCGCTTTAGCCTGGAAGCAGTCGAGCTCCAGGAAACCCGCCTCACCTCGTGTGAGATATAGTCGCGCACCGCCTCTCTCCGGAGTGTTCCAGAAGAAGTTCTAGAAGTTGCAGCTATAGTGCTCAACAGGATAGAAGAAACCCCGGTGAGTCAATATTTCTTTAATTACTGCCTGATTAATATAATTGTTTTAACCCGCTCCAATTCTGTGTTCTCTTAATCAGGCAGGATTCCTTTTCATCGATTTGGCACAATAATAGTTTTAGTTTTAGGGAAGAGCGAATGCATTGTACCGCATGCTATAGTAGTCGCTTTTACGTAAGCGTAGAAGCAATCGCATATACAGTCCACTTTAGTTAATATCTCGCGTAATAGGTTTAAGGTTCGACCGGGGAATTAGATTTTCGGCAGCCTTAGACACGTGGCTCCACCATTTTATGGTCACTTCGGCAGGATTTGGACTGGGTTTAGTGGCCGTCCAACTATTTCTGGTCGAATTATTAAATTAATTATTTAGATAATGCACTCTAATTTATGGAATAGACTTAAATAGTGTTCGTTTAAATTTAAATTTTGATTAGGTACTTGCAAACAGAATTATTCGTTTTATAGCGCTCGTATTTGGTTAAATTTAAAGCTTATTAAATAATTGAAACAGTGTAATAGGAACCGTTTGATACGCTTACCCCACAATTTTGATAAAAATATTGAGTTTAGCGAACGACGCGTCGCCTCGACTCGCTGTGCAGGTGTTCGATTTAATTACGTAATACGGCGTACCGAGTGTCCATCCTTCATTGTTTGTGCGTTGTGAGAATAATTGTGATTAATATAACTTTATTATAATAATTTAAAATGGCAGTTAGTGGAAGTGAAATCAAAATTAAAACGCTTTATGCTAAGAGGGACATACTTTTTTCGCGTATGCAAAATATAAGTGATCATATAAAGAACATTAATATAGAAGCAGTGCGGGAAACCTTTTTTAATGAAATCGAAACGGTAGATTCGTTGCGGACATATAACGAAAGAATATTAGACCAAATTAATCATTTGGAATTACAAATCGACCCGAAATACATAGTGAACTACCAACCGCTGCTGGCATTCGAAGATATGTTGTGTCGCGTGAAAAGAACTGCGAAATCCCTACAATCTCAAAACGAAGCAAAACCGGAAATGCAGGTACGTCCACGTGACCCAATTAGGTTGCCGCCAATAGATATTCCGGTATTCAATGGTGATATTAAGACGTGGCCCTTCTTCTTCAGTAGTTTTCAAAACAATATACACAATAACCCATCGTTATCGGACGCTGAAAAATTATATTACTTAATTAGTAAACTTAGTGGCAGGGCACGGTCGATCTGCTCTGGTTTTACACCTACAGCAAACAATTACTTGTTAATATTCGAAATGCTTAAAACTAAATATGAAGATAGGAGAATGTTAGCTTCCGAATATTTGAACCAGATATTCGATCTTAAACCTATATCATCCGCGAACATCAACGGCTTAGAGCAGTTTCTAGATAAATTTGTGGCATCGGTGGCTGCACTTAAGAATTTGAAATTTAATGACCTTATGGACGTGGTGTTTCTCCATATTGCACTAAAGAAATTAGACCCCGACACCGTGCGTGCGTTTGAAATGGAGCATCGTAGCACGGAGATGCCTTCCTTTCATTCATTAGCATCGTTCGTGCGAGATCAAATAAAGGTGATGCAGCGCTCTCCGAACGTTAAACAGGAGATTAAAAGGTGCGTCGACCGTAGACAGACTCAACCATCTAAAATAGCAGGGTCGTTAACTTACGTCACCGCTACGACAACATCACTCCAGCATACTTGTATCGTATGTAAAGATAAACACGGTAATTTATATAATTGTGCGACTTTTCGTAAATATTCACCAAGCGAACGTTATAAATTAGTAAAGACAAACAACCTATGTTTGAACTGCTTAAGCGATAAGCATTTAGTTGCAAAATGCAATTCGAGTTCCGTATGTAGCAAGTGCGCCAGGAAACATCACACGCTATTACATTTTGAAAATAGCAACATAGCGGCGTCAAGTAAAGCGGACAAGGAATTCACCCCTACTAAGGTCAACGATTCTAGCGGTCGACCTGGTGATGTCGCTCTGTGCTCATTGGCAAATATGGGAGCACAACCTCCTTCAACCGTGTTACTGGGTACGGCACGTATTTTGGTTAGGGATTCGCGTGGAAACGAACAAAGCGTCCGTGCACTGCTGGACAGCGGAGCCCAAAATAGCTTTATAACGCGACAATGTTGTCAGCGCTTAGGCTTAGTAATAAATAGGTCACTTTCATGTCCTGTAATTAAAGGCATCGGAGGTATTAGTAAAGCTACCCAGGGATATATAAATTTAAAATTTTATTCTCAAATAGATTGTAATGTTAACTTTGATATAAATGCACTAGTAGTAGATAGGGTCACTGAACGGTTGCCAACCGTTTCGGTTGACACCTCGGTATTGATTGAATTTAAAAATTTGACTCTAGCGGACGACACTTACGCCGTTCCTGGAAACATAGACATGCTCATTGGAGCATCGCTTTTCCCTCATCTTTTGTTAAACAATAAGGTCAGGGGCAACTCCTCGCATACCGCGCCTTACGCACTGGAAACCGTATTGGGCTATGTGATCCTTGGCTCCGCCCCCATCATAGATAGTATTTCGGCAACCTCTTATTGTGGTATGGCTGTCGAACCACTCGAGTCGTTAGTCCGCAAATTTTGGGAGATGGAGGAGGTGAACGTCCCACCCATAGCTAGCTCAGATGACAGGTTATGCGAGGAAATTTACGTCCGCACGACCGTTCGTGATCGTGACGGTAGATATAGTGTAGCGCTACCCTTTAAGGGAGATGTTTTATCTCTCGGCGATTCGCGTCAAATGGCGGAAAAACGTTTCTACAGCTTGGAGCGTAGGATGCTTGCTTCACCCCAGTTAAAGGAAGCTTACGACGGCGTCATTAACGAATATATAAGAGAAGGTTACATATCACTTGTGGCTTCGAAATTAGATAACTACGAAGACACACCGTCGTATTTCATACCACACCACGGGGTCATTAGGGAGGACAAACTTACATCTAAGTTACGTGTAGTGCTCGACGCTAGTGCTAAAACTAGCGCTCACCTGTCGCTTAACGATATCCTCTATAGTGGGCAAAATTTACAGGGCAGTTTATTTAATATAATAGCCAATTTTCGTTTGTTTAGTATAGCACTATCCGCCGATATTCGCCAAATGTTTCTTTGCATATGGGTCCGTGAATGTGACCGTAGATCCCAACGCATTTTATATCGTTTCAACCCAAAGGAACCTCTAATGGTGTTTGAATTTAACCGCGTTTGTTTTGGTTTAAAGTCGAGCCCATTTCATGCGTTACGCACGGTGAGACAGCTCGCTCACGATGAAGGTCCCTCTTATCCTAAAGCTAAGAGGGCAATTGAGAGCGGATTATATATGGATGATTTTGTGTACTCGGTCGATAGCGTGGAGGAGGCAACCCTAACCACCGCCGAGGTTATAAGGCTCATGAAATCGGGTCAATTCGATCTTGTGAAGTGGACTAGTAATTCGCGTCCGGTTTTAGATACAATCCCACTATCACACCGTCTTTCGGCGATAAAGGAATTCGACGATTCCGATACACACAAGGTGCTCGGTCTGTGTTGGTCACCAGAGTCCGACGTGTTTAGCCTTAAGGTAAATCCACCCGTAGAGAAATGCACAAAGCGCACAATACTGTCATGCGTTGCTAGATTATGGGACGTCATGGGTTTCGTAGCTCCGGTGGTATTATACGCTAAGCTTTTGATTAAACAACTTTGGTTATTGGAATGCGACTGGGATGACTCGCCGCCTGACAGCATTGTTTGGTTGTGGCAGCGCTTTGGAGAGGAACTTCCTTTATTAAGAGAAATTAAAATACCGCGTCATATAAACGTAGATAGAAATAGCGTCATAACGGTCGTTGGGTTTGCAGACGCCAGCGAGAAGGCTTACGGGGGCGTTATATATTTCCACGTCCAGAATAATGGTAGAAATTCGATTAGCCTCATTAGTTCTAAGTCGAGAGTCTCCCCCCGTAAGGTTGTCTCTCTGGCGCGCTTAGAGTTTTGCGCAATATTAGTACTCACCAAGCTTATTACCGCAGTTATCAGCGCATGTAGGGATAGAGTTCACATAGAAAGGATATTTGCCTTTTCCGACTCCACCGTCGCCTTATGCTGGGTTCATTCTCCACCCCACCGTTGGGATACGTTTGTCGCGAACCGAGTGGCCAAGATACAAGACGAGTTAGAAACGCGGAACTTTTATCACGTGTCCGGTACGGAAAACCCCGCCGATTGTCTATCCCGTGGACTCACTCCGATGCAAATAATGGACCACCCGCTTTGGTTCCACGGACCTGCTTGGGTTCACTTGGATCCCTCGCAATAGCCGATAACCGATTTCGAACCTTCGTCAGTGTCACAACCGCCGGAAGAGAAGAGACACGCTCTAGTGGCGAACGTTTCGAGCGAGGTTTCTCCAATCATTGCCTTGTCGAACCGCTTGTCCTCTTGGTCGAAATTATTGCGTAGCGTAATTTACGTTTGTCGATTCGCGAAGCTTTTACCGCGACGTTCGTATGTCTTAGCATCCGATTACAACTATGCCGAGTCGCTAGTATTACGTGAACTTCAACGTGCGCACTTCTCTGAAGAAATTAGAAGATTACAATCGAATAGAGCTTGTAGTCGCGCCTTTCAACGCATTAAGCCATTTTTACAGGATGGGATTGTAAGGGTAGGTGGACGCTTGTCCAACTCGAAATTGAGTTTCGACCAACGGCACCCTATTGTTTTACCGCGTAAAGACCATATCATGAACTTATTAGTCGATTACCATCATAAATTGAACTCGCACGCTGGCCCAGACTTGTTGATGTCGATTTTGCGTCAGAATTATTGGATTCTTTCTGCAGGTAGTTTAATACGCAATCGGGTGCACAGATGTATAGCTTGCTTTCGGGCACGCCCCAAGCCGTCATTTCCGGAAATGGCGGAACTTAGATCTTGTAGAGTAATACAATCAGTAAAGCCCTTCACGCACACCGGGTCTGATTTCGCTGGTCCGTTTAAGGTCACGCTCACTCGCGGGCGTGGTATAAGATCCACAAAGGCTTACGTCTGCATTTTCGTATGTCTAACTACTCGAGCGGTGCATATAGAACTCGTTGGTGATCTAAGCACAGCAGGTTTTATGGGTGCATTTAAAAGATTTCTTTCCCGCCGTGGCCCTGTAAGTAGATTGTATTCGGATAACGGTACGAACTACGTCGGTGTAAAACGTATTCTATCGGAACTACATGAGCTCTTAGCTAGCAAGTATTATAGTTCGGAGTTCGCTCACATTCTAGCCGAGAACCGCATTGAGTGGTCTCTGAACGTCCCAGCCGCGAGTCATTTTGGGGGCAATTGGGAGACTAATATCAAGAGTCTAAAGAGTCATTTATACCGAGTAATAGGAGACCAAATTTTGTCCTTCGAAGAGCTAAGTACGGTGCTCGCTCAAATTGAATGCGTAATGAATAGTCGCCCACTTTGTCGTACGTTGTCTAGTGACCCCACGGAACCGCTGGCTCTAACTTCAGCACATTTTTTGAATTTAACGCCTTTAAAGTATTTGCCAGCCGCAGATATGGATGAGAACAGACTTAGCATTTCCGCACGCCACAAATTATTAGATCGGTTAGTGCAATCGTTTTGGAAACGATGGAGGATGGAATACTTGCATACTTTGCAGTCTCGGCAAAAATGGAACACAGCAACTGAGCCTTTAGCTGTAGGAACTGTAGTTGTGCTCACCAAAGAGAATACGCCGCCTCTCCACTGGCCGTTAGGAATTGTCGAGGAGGTCTTTCCCGGTTCCGACGGAGTAATTAGGATAGCTCGCGTTAAGACCACGGTTGGGTCTTACCTGCTTCCTGTTGTCCGTTTGTGCCCCCTGCCTCTTCCATAATTTAAATTAGCTTTCTAGATTAAAATTGTAGTTGAATTTAGGTAATCTTAGCGTTAGTTAGTTATTTTGTTAGTTGATCTTAGCTCTAGTTGTTTTAGTTAATTTTGAAGGAAATCTTTCAAGGGCGGGGGAGATAGTTGCGCGGAAACCCATTCGTATTTATTTTATATTGGACGGTAGGTGCCAAGTCGCTTATTCCTTTCCGAAACGATATCATTCATACCCTCCTATCGACACATCGGGGTGGTGGGGTGGGAGGGGCAAGAAGATGATTCTAGAATGTCACGTAATCATCGGAACCGAGGATATATAAGGCACGCGCGACCGATGCGCGACCTCTTCCCGCCGCGCTCGTTGTTGAAACCACATCGCTAGTAGAAACCGCTTTAGCCTGGAAGCAGTCGAGCTCCAGGAAACCCGCCTCACCTCGTGTGAGATATAGTCGCGCACCGCCTCTCTCCGGAGTGTTCCAGAAGAAGTTCTAGAAGTTGCAGCTATAGTGCTCAACAGGATAGAAGAAACCCCGGTGAGTCAATATTCCTTTAATTACTGCCTGATTAATATAATTGTTTTAACCCGCTCCAATTCTGTGTTCTCCTAATCAGGCAGGATTCCTTTTCATCGATTTGGCACAATAATAGTTTTAGTTTTAGGGAAGAGCGAGTGCATTGTACCGCATGCTATAGTAGTCGCTTTTACGTAAGCGTAGAAGCAATCGCATATACAGTCCACTTTAGTTAATATCTCGCGTAATAGGTTTAAGGTTCGACCGGGGAATTAGATTTTCGGCAGCCTTAGACACGTGGCTCCACCAGTAGTTTAGGTATGTAGACTGTAAATGAATTATTACAAAACTTAAAAATACAGTGACGAGAAGTAGTAGCAGCACGCTTATATTTTTTTATAATGATTGATGAGATAAAAAAATTCGAATAATGAGCTATACTAATTGTTGATAGCGCTCTGGAAATGGCAGGAATTACAGGTGCAGGCTCAGGGGTGGCTGTGGGTTGTTAACGATGTCTTCGATATCCATGGATTGTAATCCTATATCCCTGTTATTATTTTGTTGTCTCTGTCTGCATACGATTCTGGAAGCCGAATCGTTCCAAAAAACGATCCATCTGAAAAAGATTTTTATCAACTAACTTAATAGCCTATAGTTTTAGAGAGTGTCTACCCTAAATAATAATATTTATTCGTATTTTATTCATTTCAATCTTAATTGCACTCTAAATAGAAAATAGTCTAAAAAGTGCACTGAAAATCGGGCAGGAAAAAGATTAATTTATGCTAAGCCAGATAATTTGTGATGACACACAAGTTATTTAACCTTTTAATTACGATGATGATGATGAGCGATGTCTATGGGACAAAGCAACTATTTATCATTAGGTGGACTTTGTGTTGGTTTGTCACTCTTCTAAAAAATGAATCGACGCAAACTGGCAGCACAATTATTTTCAATGTTACACATCATATTCTTATTTGTACACGTTATTAAACTAAACATAACATAAACTAGCTTGGAGTATATATAAGCATAGCTTGCTAATGTATACTCTAAGCTTCACTCTACTGAATTTGAATTTAATGTCGGTTTTCCTAGAGAATTTCATATAATTTATTCTTGTATCTTGAAATTGAATGTCATACTGTAACATATGCTCATCTTTCAGAGATGGGTTTCTTTAATTAGATTATTCGAGTTACAAAGGGTTCAATTAATTTATCTTTACAAGCTTTACAACATTTTAATTAGTGTTTGTTGAATACAGACTTTCGATTAGCAGAATTGTTTTGGTGACAATTCATATTTTAATAATTTTTCTATAGAGCTTCCCTTGACGTTAGAACGTAAATGCCTTAGTTTACCTATTTTTGCCGCCAAATAGCAGCGCTGGACCGCTATGTGAAGGTCTGAATGATATACAGAGCCAGTATAATTATAGGCTGTGAGGTAATTTATCTTAGTCCCCAACCGCATCTGTATTATGTTTAAAGTTGGTTTGTAGTCATTTAGAGTACGCGCAAGATAACTCTGCGCGCGGCTAAAATCGGAACTAGTCATGTGCCGCCGTGTTATTGTTTATGACAAGTGTCAAGAGAGTGTGCTAAGTGCCGTAGACAGAGAAACCTATAGACTAATGATTAGCGTAGCCTCAAGTGAGAAAGGACGACAACGTAGTTTTAGGTTATACAATAATCTTTATGACTTTTTAAGATATTTAGATAAAAATTTTAATTGTTCTGAGAACTGAACTGAACAAGATTTACCAATCTTAAGCTCACAAAACACTTTTTTTTCTCACTTAAACCAACTTGTAAACTTAGATCGCTACTAACTGTCAAAGTTTTTTTAGCAAAGTGTAGTTTGCTAAACAAAAAAGCCGGCCCGGAGAAAGGGACAAACAATCACACCACTCTGTCTCATTTCTATGCTAGACGTATGCATATATCTATGTTTTTTGTTTGCGAATGCGAGAAAAGGCGTCAATTTGTTTATAGGTTTCTCTGTCTACAGTTAAGTGTAGTGTCTTTTTTCGTTTTTGCAGTAAATAATCGTCATCATTATACCAAAATTGATTAAAATGTAAACATATTAAAATGTAATGTAGCAGCTTCATCTTCTAAAATTGTAACGCAGGGAAAAACTACGAACAGGAGAAAAGAAATTATTAAGACGATTTTGATATGTGCGCTATAATAAGCCATTTAATTCAATTGTTTTATTTCGTGAAGAAAGAGATTCCTACCATAAATAAACTTTGATTAGAATTGAAAGCTTACATTGATTTTGAGTATGGCAGAACATCGTTGAGGAGTATTTTAAAGGCTATGGGCTACAAATACAAAAAGTGCCAGTCTTAATGAAAAGTATTGATGAATGCAGTGATATTGGACAGCAAAACATATTCTAAGACTGTGCTAGGCTAATAAAAGATTTACAAAGTTTCCATCGACTTTTAATTTCGTTCTTTATTAAAATATTATAATGCTATTTCAGTTCAGTTTATATAGTATATACACTTTTGAAAAATCCATTAAAGACAAAATGCCAATACTCATTAATCTTAGTAATATTCATTTCTAATACACTAATATCTTACATTTCCGTAATTACGTAAAAAAATTGCAAGTTAAATTTTACCAACTTTTGCAAGGTTAAATTTAGCATACACGTTTAGTTTCGATGACAATGCATGGTTAGTTAAATGATGATGGTCGCGCCAGAATATGGTGCCACGATAGGGTTTTCGGGTTCGATTGCCGGGTCGGTACCTTATAATGCTGTATTGATTTTCTTTGGTGGACTGTATGCGTGGCCTCCCACAGCCAAACCAAGATAGCCGACGTGGCACGCGACGGGTCTTGGACGATGTACTCGCTATTCCAAATCTACTATTTTGCCAGTGTCCCAAGATGAAATTATATTTGAGCCGTAATGGGAGAAAAAATATAACAAAATAAACGGCTCAAGGCAAATTAAGGAGCACTTACTGGGGTGGGGTTCCTTTTGTAGCCAGCCTCGAGGACGACACTCCTGGTGGTGTGATGCAACGACAGATTGCACTACGCAACGTGGTTACTGCTAGCAGTTCTTCTGTGGCGCTGTACTGCTACTAGTATAGCTATAACTAGCGACGTTCTTCGACTACGATGCAAGAAGAAGGAGCGGCGGCAGGGGTGGCTCTTTTTATTGGTCGGTTATATCTACCAAATTATTGGCCGAAGTTATCTTACGCGCATTATATCATAAGGTGGATTCGTAGTGGTGATACCCGCTCGCATTGCTAGGCGCACGATAATAGACGATAACAACGTAGATATAAAATATCAAGATTTTTTTGAAGTTAAACTTCTTTACGCACGCTTGACTTGCGGAGTAAGCTGTCGAACGCTTGACGAAAGTGTTACGAAAATTGTGATCGAGCGAGGCGAACAGGATTTGAATGAGGGATATAAGCAGGAGAGAGCAGTGCGCGCGCACATTTTCTTTCTCTCTTTCTCTCATAGCAGTTTTAAGAGTTAATATTTTGTTCAATACATTAAATATTCTACGTTTAAAGTGAATAAAATTGTAAATAAATTTAAAAGTTCATGGTTTGTAAATTTTCGGGTGAATAATAAAAAATTATTATATATTGTACGTTCTTAGCGAGTCAATCGGGTGTATCGTATCGTGATTTCGTCATTGATACGGCAGATTCCGAAAATTTTACTACCTACGCATATCTGCGTGTCCTTGTGTGAGTAGCAGTTGATGATACCGAAAAAGTCTACCTCCAGCTGTCCAGTTAGGTAAATTTCACATCATATCATGTCCAACTAAATTGTGTTTTTTATATTTAATGCAAGCGTTTTTCTCGAATTATATTTTAAAATACTTAAAAGTGACTGTGTAAAGATATTAGTTTTTATTATTATTATCATTATTATTATTATCTTTTTTTAATCCACTTTATCAACGATACTCCAATGATATTGCGGAAAATCAATTTTGAGCATTAATTTAGTATACTTGAAAGAAATTTAATGCAAAATAATAAAATACTTATATTTAAATGGTGCTTAAATATGCTTTTGTATGCCCTACACAAATATCTAAAAAAAATTATTCAACTTTCTTTCTTACCCTCCTAAAATTATGTTTTTTTAATTCTTGTAGATGTAAAAACCACAAGGATATATAACAAAATTCGGTAAGCTAAATACGGACAGTATTTCAGTGCAATCATCTATGTAAAATACTTATTGAAAACATATGTGACAAACAATGATGTATAAACTTATAGATACGTTGACCGCACTCTAAAATAGTGTTACGAGCTTAAGGTTCGTGACAATAAAAATTGCCGATAAAATTACCTAAATTAACACTTTAATTTACTTTATACAAATTAAAGTTAAAAAACACTAATAATTAAACACAATAATTCACTTAATTTCGCTCCGAAGCTTCGCTTGTGTCGCCGAGTTAAACTCTGTCCCGATCGCATCTTGCGCCACCTATTTATTCAAATCAGCAAAACATCCGGAATGTTCAAGTAAACACGCGCAAGGTACCGAGAAATCGAGTATAGATTTTCTAGAAACTTAGTTCTTCGGGCGGCGCTGTCGGTCGAGAGATCCGCGATGTCATTCTCTGCAAAGCCCCCCCCCCCGCTCTCGCTCCTGACACTAGATGGCGCTAGTTGACTTATTCACACAACACTGCCCCCTCCTAAGACATGCTCGTCCCGAGCATTATCGGTCCCATAATAACGCGCCAAGCGATCCACATGGACGATCTTAGGAGTCCCTCTTGCGCCTTTCTGTATCCGGTAGGTCACATCATTGATCCTGGTTACAATCCGGTACGGGCCGTCTCATTTAGCTTGAAGCTTAGGAGATTTCCCTTTGCTGCGGACTGGATTGTGCAACCACACTAATGAACCTTCGTTGAACCCTTTATTGTTCATTTTGCGGTCATAGCGGGTTTTCATTTTCTCAGACATTTGCTGGCCCGATTGTCTGACGTGCTCATAAATGTCATTCATTTTGTTCCGCAAGTCATATGCATAATCGGTTATACTGCGTGGGGCATCAGGTGGTATCCCAGTGATCAGGTCTGCAGGCAGCCGTAATTCTCTTCCAAAGTTTGCGAAAGCTGGTGTCACTGCTGTACTTTCGTGAACAGAACTTCGATATGACAACAAAAACGGTTGTATGTGCTTGTCCCAATCTCGTTGCCGATTGTCTACAACTTTTGCTAGGTACCTCTCCAATGTCTGATTAAATCGTTCCACCATTCCATCAGATTGCGGGTGATAAGAAGTCGTTCTTGTTTTATGAGTACCCATAACTCGGCAAGTTTCCTGGAATATTTGAGACTCAAAATTCCTTCCTTGATCGCTGTGAATCTCTAAAGGTACTCCAAAACGACAGAAGACTTCATGAACTAGTTTATCTGCAACTGTTGAAGCTTCTTGATTTGGAATGGCGAAAACTTCTGGCCACTTAGTGAAGTAATCCATCACAACCATGAAATACTTGTTACCGCTTTCACTCTCCGGAAACGGCCCCGCCACGTCAATGGCTATTCTCTCCCATGGTGCACCAACATTGTACAACTTCAATGCACCTCTACTACGAGTCTGAGGTCCCTTTACAGCCGCACAACTTGTACATTTGCGAAACCAGTCCTCGACATCGTTTCGACAGTGGACCCAGTAAAACCGTTCTCGGATCTTCAGTAGAGTTCGTTTAACTCCCAGATGGCCTCCTGAATAATCATTATGGTACAGCTGTAGAACATCCGGTACTTTAGCTTTAGGGACAACCATTTGTAAATGACAGCTGTCTCCCCGAACATTTTCCCATTTACGGCACAGAACTCCATCCTGAAGCAGCAAGCTATCCCACTGGGCCCAATAGCTTTTAGTGATCGAACTCATCGCTGAGACGTCGCTCCACTTGGGCTTGGGAGCACTGGCCTTCATCCATTCCAGGATCGGCTTGATGTCCGGATCTTCGTGCTGTGCACGTTGTAAGCTGTCCTTCCACTCGTTGCTGAGGTGGTCTGCCCTGAGCATCCTCACGGATACCACTCCCTTACTCTCTTGCCTAGTACAATGTTTGCAATCTTCAGGACAAGGTCTTCGTGATAATGCATCTGCGTTGCCATGAGATTTCCCGCTGCGATGTTCAATCTCAAAGTCGTATTCCTGCAGTAGTTCAATCCACCTCGCAACTTGTCCTTTTGGATTTTTAAACTGCAATAGCCATTTTAGTGCAGCATGGTCAGTTCGTAAGTGAAATTTTCGCCCCAGAAGATATTTGCTAAAATGCTGCAACGACTTTACCACAGCTAGCAATTCGCGTCTTGTGACACAATAGTTCCTTTCCGGTTTTGACAGCGACTTGCTGAAGTACGCTATCACGACCTCTTGGTCACCATTCCGTTGAGACAACACACCGCCAAGTCCTATATCACTTGCGTCTGTGTCAACTACAAATTCTTTGCTTGCATCAGGGTATCCCAAAATAGGTGTTTTGCACGGACGGTCCTTGAGTTCCTGGAATGCGATATTACAACTTTCATCCCAGCAGAAATGTCGCTTCTCCTCGGTTAGCTTATGCAGAGGTTTGGCTATATCTGCAAAGTTCTTAACAAATCGCCGGTAATAGGAGCACAAACCCAAAAATGCTCTAACCTGCGTCTTGTCTTTTGGAACCGGCCAATCCTTTACAGCTGCAATTTTCTCTGGATCCGTGCGGATACCTTCTTCCGACACTACATACCCCAAAAACTTGACTTGCCGTTTGAACAGTGAACATTTCTTCGGACTCAGCTTGAGATTGGCACTCTGAATCTTCATGAGCACGCGTCCCAGGTTTTCAAGGTGTTCCTCAAACGTACGGCCTACGATGATGATGTCATCCAAGTAGACCAGACAGGCATCGCCAATTAGCCCGGTAAGTACAAGTTCCATCAGCCTTTCAAACGTTGCTGGAGCATTGCACAACCCAAACGGCATTACTTTGAATTGCCACAGACCCTTTCCCGTCGAGAACGCAGTTTTCTCCTTGTCCTTAGGGTCAATTTCAACTTGCCAGTAGCCGCTTTTTAGATCCAGCGTGCTAAACCATTTTACTCCTGTAAGCATGTCCAACGTGTCATCAATTCTTGGCAAGGGATAGCTGTCCTTCTTTGTAACGTCGTTCAGACGGCGGTAATCGACACAGAACCGTATGCTGCCATCCTTCTTTTTCACCAGCACCACTGGCGAACACCATGGACTAGAGGAAGGTTCAATAACACCATCCTTCACCATTCCTTCAATCATGGTTTCCACTTCCTTTTCACGTGCTACCGGCAATCGTCTTGGCCGCTGACGGGTAGGCAACTCTTCACCTGTGTTTATTTTGTGTTGAACCAAACCAGTCTTTCCTATGTCAGCATCGTTTGACGAGAATACATCGGCGTACTCGAGTAACAACTTCTTCGCCTTGACCAATTCGTTCGGGGACAGAACACTGCGACAGTCTTCCAAAAGTGTGGTCACTCTCGTTTCTGCATCCTTGCTGGGGGCCCCACTCGATATATATTGGCACCGACGTAACCAATCCACTTCCTCACAAGTACCAATTAATGTGCCTTTTTCTATAATCTGGTCCCGGTCGCAAAGGTTCAGCACACGTACTCCTGAGATGTCCGTGGTCCTGACCAAGGTTCGAGCTACTTTCCATGGAAGGTCATTGTTTACCCTTTCCACAAGTACACAACGGTGAGCTTGCCCAGCGTTTCGGGGAAGACTAATCGGAACAATCGTTTCCGATCTCGGCGGAAGAACAATCTTCTTAATGCTGTACACGTTCCCTGGTAACGCACCTTCCATAAAAAGTTCCTCCTGTCCACATTTCAAAACACCTTGCTTAACGTCGATCTCACAACAATTATTCCTCATAAAGTCTAGGCCTAGGATGCAGTCGTCCATTATATCAGCCACGATGACATTATGCAGGTAGATCACGTTGCCAAGCTTCAACTCCATCTCCTTCTCTCCACGGACGGGTATACGCTGACCGGTGGCTGTTACCAAATTAATGCGTTCTCGGTTGTATGTGGAGTCCCCAAGGAACTGACTTATAAGTTGGGAACTAACAACCGTACGAGAGGCTCCAGTGTCTATGGTCAGTTTACACGGCATTCCGTTGACCTCGCCCTTGATGATTAGACTGTTCCCATCATGGGTTTGTGAGATCGAGATCCTTGGGGCTCTTTTAACATCAGCCAGCACCCGCCCCGCGGTTCTGGCTTTTACTCGTTTCCCTGCTGCTGCTGGGCGATGCTGTTGGCCGCACTACCCCCCACCTAGGGCTGTATCCTTTGTTGCGGTCGCGACCTGTAGCTGCTGCAACCTCCCTGACGCGATGGGAACGATGATCCTGCCGCACGGCTTCTACCTCCAGTGCATGGGCCAAGGCGTCCTTAAGCGTCTCGTGGTGCCCGAGCCTCACAGCAGCTCTGACTTCCAGGTCGCGGATGCCGTCGATGAATGTTTGCACCAGGTTCCCTCCAATGAGCGCAGGTACAGACTGGTATGCTTTACGAACCATCTTCTCCACCTCAAGGGCCCACTGCTGCAGGTTTTCGTTGCTGCGTTGCACGCGATCTTTAAGCTGCGCGCGAAAGACGTGTTCCAGGTGAGCGTCACCATATCTCGCCTCCAAGGCCTCAAGAAGCTGCTCATAGGTCACTTTCTTACCGAGAGCTTCCAACACAGTTAAGGCTTGGTCGCGCAGGCCTAGGGTGAGTGCAGTTATGGCTTGGCTTTTATTCCAGCCGTTCGCCTCCATGACGGCCTCGAACTGGATTTTGTAGGCCGACCAGGAAGAGGTCCCGTCGAACGGCGGCACTTTGAATCCACGTAGCGAAGGTGCTGCAGCTACTACGGGAGCTGTAGTTCCATCCCCAAGTTTGAGTTCGTCCAGTGATTTCTTCATGTCAGCCATTACGTTGTCAACCCGATTGTTTACTTGGTCGATTCGGGTTTCAGCTTTCTCGATTCGGTTTTCAGCTTTCGCGATTTGGGTTTCAGCTTCCAACAGGCGGTTGTCATGCTGAGCAACCCTATCCTTCACCTCCTTTATCTCCTTCCCGAAGGTAGCGTGAAGGTCCTTCATGAGGAGCATCTGCTCTTCCAACCGACGGGCCTGTTCATCCTGTCCACCCCGCAGCTGCTCTTCCAACCGACGGACCTGTTCCTCCTGTCGGCGAGCCTGCTCCTCCTGTCGGCGAGCCTGCTCCTGCAGCATCACCATCAGAGCACCTAAGTCAGGTGCCACAGACGTAGAAGCTGCTGACGGACCGGCTTCCGTGGCCGACGGCTGGCCCTCAGACATCTGCGGCGTTGCACCACCAAATCTCCTCTGGTCCGTCTCCTGCTGGCGTTGACTTCGGGTACGGACACCCTCCGTTTCCTCCTTAGGTAAAATCGGCATTATTTTATCCCACTTCTGACACCAATTGTTACGAGCTTAAGGTTCGTGACAATAAAAATTGCCGATAAAATTACCTAAATTAACACTTTAATTTACTTTATACAAATTAAAGTTAAAAAACACTAATAATTAAACACACTAATTCACTTAATTTCGCTCCGAAGCTTCGCTTGTGTCGCCGAGTTAAACTCTGTCCCGATCGCATCTTGCGCCACCTATTTATTCAAATCAGCAAAACATCCGGAATGTTCAAGTAAACACGCGCAAGGTACCGAGAAATCGAGTATAGATTTTCTAGAAACTTAGTTCTTCGGGCGGCGCTGTCGGTCGAGAGATCCGCGATGTCATTCTCTGCAAAGCCCCCCCCCGCTCTCGCTCCTGACACTAGATGGCGCTAGTTGACTTATTCACACAACAATAGCAACATGAAATGAAGCCAATTGGCCACATCGCGCTTAGTCACGCACCAACCTGTCGCGCGACGCTACGTTTGTTTTTAATTTATTATATCGTGATTCGTGTGTGCAAACCTGTGCAAAACATAAAGAAAACATGCCGTCGTGTATTTTCAGACGATGTACAAATTATAATTTACCCCAAAAGTTAAAGACAAAAATGTGTCATTTCATGCGTAAGTTCACAAAACTACCTATTTTCATTTCATTTTATTCGACGAGGCCGTCTAATGGCGGCCGGCGCATGCAGCTAGTAGTCAAGCAACAGGCATTCCGCCGTACGGTGTCATATTTTCTTTCTCTTTCTTCATGCGTATAAGTAGTTCTAGTATTTTCGCCGTTTTTAAGCGCCGCGATGTTCGTTCATGACGTGTCTATATATAATACGTCATTGGTGACAAACAGACAGGTCGACATCAAAGCGATAACGTAGCTATTCTGTTTTGCTGAATATGACAAGCGACTTAAAGAATAAATTTTAACTTTTGTTGAATAACTACTAGAACTAAGGATGGTAACTTATGAAACTTTAAGATCAACAAATAGCGAGCACAAAAGTAAAATTTTAGCCTATGTAAATATATCCAATTTATACTTAAACTTTGAGGTTGGCGATGACTAAAGTTTGAGAGCAAATACGCGCTTGTTCAAGTTTTATGAATTTTGTTACTACGCTTTCTTTAAAATTGGCTGAAATTTTGCTATAGGAAACATTTAAATGTTAGAAAATGCTTATTAAAACAAATATTATAGTTAATAGCAAAGTAAAGAAAAGTAACAGCCTATATATATATATATATATATATATATATATATATATATATATATATATATATATATATATATATATATATACATCTCCACTACACTTGTTTTGTGGTATTCTTTGGGGAGGGTAAGCAATTTCCTTGGCTGTTATTTTTAAATTTAATTGCCATTGGCCTGTAGGTTATTTATAGAATGTGAAAAAAATCATGGTATTCTTTCATTTTTTCATCATCATCTTTCATTTCTATATATTTTTATTTCGCAAGGAAGGTGCTTGCGAAGTATCTTCGAGTACAATAGTGGGCGACCCACCCCACTAAAGTTGGACCGTACTTTGTCGCAATATAACCTATACTATTAAACGAGCTTTCTTGTGTGTGTATATATATATATATATATATATATATATATATATATATATATATATATACATATGTATATATGTCTCTCTACTAGGCACAGGAAATCTCTCCATTCTAAGACGGTTTTAGGGCAAGGAAATGTCTGCCGACTTGTTGCAGTGGATGTTGACGGATTTAAGTGTCTTCAAAATATTATTATTTAATTAATCAGACATGCAGGTGTCCTCACAAAGTTTACCTTCACTAAAGAGCACGTGGTAAGATCGGAGTTAATGGTCTAAAGTATATTGAATTATTCATTAGTTGTGTGTTCTGTGCGCAAAAATAAAATTAAGGTTATAAGAGATTATGATCATCGCCGTTTAGTGGTGGTAGGAGAGAATTCACTACTATTGTAATCCTGTAAATATCCTAAGAAGTGACAGAGGAAGACGGAAGACGAAGATGGGTAGCGGAATCTTTCTAAATATGAACTGAAAATAATAAAATACTGAGGGTACAGATCTGTTTGTCAAACGTGTCAACTATGGCAAATACTCCCTCTACACGGCAATATTTTAGAGATAGATCTTTGCCTTTGGCTGTTGACAAAAATCTTTGTCCTTGTAAAATACATAGGCAAGTCTCATACATACATTATATTATATAAGAAAGACCGCGGCTACGAGCTATTTTTGGAGAGTCATTACGAATAATTTAGCTCGCAGACTTGGTGAATTCCAATTACCCAAAAAAAGAAATTTTTGAAAAGGCTTTAGTGCCAAATACCGCACACATACCCTTCGCAAGGTTGAAGAGTACAATCTGTAACTTTGTCCTGCGTATATGGACTATGCGAAAGCCTGAGAATGCTTGGAAACTTGGACGGCGCTCAATGTTAGATTGACTGTAGCTATATCGAAGTGCTCAAGTGTTTGTACTGTAAAGTTACAATGGCTATCTGCGTACAGAACTAGAGTAAGTACGAAAACTATCCAATTACAAAGAGAGAGAATCCAATTAAAGAGAGGTGCTAAACTCTTCACCGTTGCATTTAACAATGTTTTTAAGCTATTGCACTGGAAAGGATACAGTATCAACATCAATAGCGGGTAGATAACTCATCTTCAATTTGCCGACGATGTCGTCATCATACCAGTATCGCTGCAGGAACTCAGCACTATCTGCATTGACCTCAATAGTGTCTCAAAGTGGATAGGACATAAGATGGACATAGACAAGCAAAGGTCATGTGTAACGTGTCTTGTCACACCTATGCTGGTAGTTGTTCAGAATACTAAATTCAAAGTTGCTGACGAGTAGGTTGACCCAGTCCAACTTCACTCAAGTGGTAAGTCGACGAACCCAATTCGGCTGGGCAGCGTTTAGGTGATTATGCATAATTATGTTCTACTATTGTATTCCTCAAAACTTAAAAATAAGAGTGCATAATCAGTGTTTGTTGCCAGACATGGTCTTATACAGCTGCTCATATGAGGAATCTTGTTCTTGTTCAGTGAGCTATGGAGAGCAGAGAATTCAAATGTCTGATGGATTGTGCTATGCAGGAAGATTCCCTGCGTGGTATAAATCTTAATAAACATGTCCTCAGTAGAACTAGAATAATCAACGAATCAGTAAGCTTTTCGTGTGGCAGCCTCGTAACGGTAAGCAAAATGAAGGCGGCCACTTAGTCGATGAACGCAGTAGGCTCAGGACCGTGTGGCGTTCTTTTGGAGATACTGTAACTTGAGGAGTTCTGTAAAGATAATAATGATGATGATGATATTATAAAGATATTTTAGGAAAACTTTTTATTTGATAAATTTGATTGAGATAAAATAACTTTTTACTCCCAAGACATTCTAGTTATAAATATCGAGGATACATAACTACTACAGTAATTTTTTAATAAACAAAGTAAAATAAATTACTAAAGTATATTTTAAAGCAGAGCGCATAACATGATTTTTGTAGATATATGAAATATTAAATAATATGTGTATTAAATGAGTAGTAGTAGTAGTTGAAAGAGGTAGTGCCACGCTGCATGCATGCATGTAGCCGAATAGGGCCGGCACGACCGGGGAAGTACCTCTCGCTTACACGACACCGGCGTAAAGTGGCAGCTGAGCTGTCGCGTTTCGTGCGGTGTGTAAGTATCCGGTGGCCCTTGGGGTAGGGAGGGGAAAGGAGGGCAACGCATCTGTATAACATCCAGACAGATGTCTATGGGCGTCGGTAGTCATGAAAATGGCTGCGACTGCTCATTTGCCCCCTTATAATAAAAAAATAAATTAGTAATAGTTTTTAGTACCTAATATTATTAATTAGTGATTTGTACAAATAAAGTGACAAGTATTTTCTACAATATACATTCAACAAATGTACTATATGCTTTAATAAAGAATACGTTAATAATGCATACAGCGGTGAGATAGAATGAGAGTACTATATTTAATTTGTAGTGAGAGTGCGAGAGTGAATACCTTTATCTATACATATACTTCGTTGAAACATTTGTAGAATGGCATGCATTTTCTCGTTATCCTCAAATAGAGCGATGCAATTCAGCGATCCTTTACGATTCTAGCTTTCTGATGATACATTTACCTAATTAAAGTAGTAAGTAGTATTAAATTTTTTTTAAGAAAATATAATTAAATATCCACTGAATATAGCTACGATAATCCTGTACACTGTATGTACAATTAATACAAAATGTTTCGTTATTTAATGTTTACTTTCGATGATATTTTTTACAAAAAGAGTCGACGCGGCAGTATGCAGATTCAATATGCTGAATGGTTGGTTTTTTTTGTACAAAATCGTATTTTTGTTTGGAATAACATTATATAAATAATAATATTATGAACTAATCTATCGAAAAATTTAGTAAGGGAGGGTAATATAATTTTATGTAGGTATTATATTACATAAAATTATATTTATGTAGGTATTATTTTATGGGATGTAGTCGTGGTAGCTCAGATGGTTGATGCTCGCTGTAAATATAACAGAACGCGAGTACCGAGGTACAGAACCCGGATTCAATCCGCGCCGGCACCAATGAATTTGTTAATTGCAATTTTAAGTGCTGATTTACCATGTGCTCGGCGATGAAGGAAAACATCGTGAGGAAACCTGCATGTCTGAGGAATAAGAACAAAAATATTTCGAAGACATGTGAAGTTCGCCAACACGCATTGGGGCAGCGCGGCTGACACTTCCTTGCCCTAAAACCTTCTTAGAAATAAGGGGAGGCTCGTGCCCAGCAGTGGGACCTATATAGGCTGTAAATTTTATTATATTGGATGGTTATTATACTGTCATCACCCCATATCACCCATCCCTGTGCATTGACACAATTTGAGATGATTTCTCAAAATGTACTGAAATATAAAAATAAGCATCTCAATACTGCTGTGTTTTTATGGTACCAGGTTACCATGGTATAGAACCAGGGACTATTGTTTCAAAAGCTAATGATATTTTATTAAATTTAGAAGATGAGTTGAAGATTTTTTTTAAATGTTTTACAGCAGATCAACTTATACATAGGAGAATAATTGTAATAGAATATCATTCTGACAGAGAATATTTTTTTCTAAGTCATAAACCAGTTACTCCCTTTTGATTATTTTTTTATCACCATTTGCCTATATTACTTATTCTTCCCTGCAACCTTCAACTTGACTTTCACTGCAAATTTTGGCATACATAACAAAATAACCCTGTACATATGACATATTTATGAGCGCATAAATCCTACTTTTTATTTTACTTAGAGCGTATTAAGTAAAATAAAAAGTAAGATTCATCTTAATATATTGAATATTAGTGTAATTACAGGCTGCACCTTCCATATTTAGTTCTCACTATCAGGTGACAACGCATGTACAAGGGTACCTTTGGTTGGGATACCACAACAATCGATCGATCGTCGATCGATGACATCGATCGATGCTGGAATGGGTTACGACGTTGACGACGATCGAGCTGTTGGAATATTCACGAACCCGTCCGGTTCCACCGACCGCTGTTTAAAAAGACGTCTAAAAGAATTTAAGGTATCTCTAGCTTTAAACTTTTTTAAGGTCAAGTCTTAAAAAACGTTGAGCATCCAGAGTTTTCTGCATTTGCGTCTTCATAATAAAAATACGAGCAAAAGCGTACTGAGCGACAATAAGGCTTTCTCTTCTGAATACATTGACTGTTGATGAAACCACAACCACATCGATTAATTGTTGATCGTTGATTGAACAAAGTTTTATCGACCAGTACCCATCGATCTGCTAAAGCTTCTACACCAATCAATCGACATCAATCGACGTCAATCAAAGGCATCGATCGACGCATCGATGGATTGGTGTGGTAACACCCTATACCACTTCATTTTGTGCAATAAATTACTTCTATTTATGGACATACAAGTAAGCAGGAGACAAATAGGTAGCTGAAAATTTTCCTTTCTTTCTTTATGTACGCGCTATGAGATAATAACAATTTTAAATATTTAAAAAAGATGTAAAAAGGCGAGCTTAACTCTAGTAAGAGTACTCTACCAGCAAATACTTTTTATTATTTGCGAGCAGCTATGCAGGTCTAGGGAAAGATACCAGTATCATTAAGACCTAAAGGATCTATTTCGATCGCTGCTATGGCTATAGTTCACTGCTAAGCCCTAAACAACTAAGCATAACCCTTTGGGAAAGAGAAATAGTTTCATATGTACAGCAAAGAGGTAGCAGCGTGCGTACTTAATAATTGACAAAATCACTACTTTGTAGAATACACCGACCTTACGATACTTTGTAGAATACTTGACCGCCCTTACAGTAAAGGATCAATTAAATTGACTTAAGAAATGAGAAGAGGTTTTGAGAAGAGGCTGTTTAGGTTTCCAAATACTCAAACGCTCGCAGAGGTATAGAGGTGCAAGAGGACCCAAGAGTAAAAAAAAGTAAATAAATGATGATACATGTAAGTCTTTACCTCTACGGATAGGGAGTCATTTAAATTGATCCCTGTACTCTGAAATATTGTCAATCTCAAGAAGAAAAAAAAACGTATACTCAAATTTAGAAGACGTTCTAATTTCTTCAAGAGTTCCCCTGAAGCATTCAGAAAATTGACATCAGCGTTGTGAATGAGAGGAAGTATAAACAATAAAAAGATTCTGATTTACCTAAACATAACGCTAGGATTGCGTGCGTTGAGTTCCTTTCTTTTCCCGTTACATCGTATAGGAATAGGTACCGTCTTGTTTGCATTACTAAAATAAATGAGCCAACAGTATGCATAGTTAATTATTATTGAAAGTCGAGCAGAATGAATGGAAAAGAACGCTCGAGGCTCGTTTATCTAGACATTGTTTACTGTCCTGTGATATTAAAATCACATTGGTATAATTATTGTTCTATACAGTTGGGGGATTCCAAAATTCCTCAAAATATTTATATTGTTGTGTGAATAAGTCAACTAGCGCCATCTAGTGTCAGGAGCGAGAGCGGGGGGGGCTTTGCAGAGAATGACATCGCGGATCTCTCGACCGACAGCGCCGCCCGAAGAACTAAGTTTCTAGAAAATCTATACTCGATTTCTCGGTACCTTGCGCGTGTTTACTTGAACATTCCGGATGTTTTGCTGATTTGAATAAATAGGTGGCGCAAGATGCGATCGAGACAGAGTTTAACTCGGCGACACAAGCGAAGCTTCGGAGTGAAATTAAGTGAATTAGTGTGTTTAATTATTAGTGTTTTTTTACTTTAATTTGTATAAAGTAAATTAAAGTGTTAATTTAGGTAATTTTATCGGCAATTTTTATTGTCACGAACCTCAAGCTCGTAACAATTGGTGTCAGAAGTGGGATAAAATAATGCCGATTTTACCTAAGGAGGAAACGAAGGGTGTCCGTACCCGAAGTCAACGCCAGCAGGAGACGGACCAGAGGAGATTTGGTGGTGCAACGCCGCAGATGTCTGAGGGCCAGCCGCCGGCCACGGAAGCCGGTCCGTCAGCAGCTTCTACGTCTGTGGCACCTGACTTAGGTGCTCTGATGGTGATGCTGCAGGAGCAGGCTCGCCGACAGGAGGAGCAGGCTCGCCGACAGGAGGAGCAGGCTCGCCGACAGGAGGAGCAGGCCCGTCAGTTGAAAGAGCAGCTGCAGAACGGACAAGAGGAACAGGCCCGCCGGCAGGAGGAACAGGCCCGTCAGCTGGCGGAACAGGCTCGTCGGTCGGAAGAGCAGATGCTCCTCATGAAGGACCTTCACGCTACCTTTGGGAAAGAGATAAGGCAGGTGAAGGATAGGGTTGCTCAACACGACAACCGCCTGTCGGAAGCTGAAACCCGAATCGAAGAACATGAAACCCGAATCAACCATGTGAACAATCGGGTTGACAACGTGATGGCTGACGTGAAGAAAACGCTAAACGATCTCAAACTTGGGGATGGAACTACAGCTCCCGTAGTAGCTGCAGCACCTTCGCTACGTGGATTCAAAGTGCCGCCGTTCGACGGGACCTCTTCCTGGTCGGCCTACAAAATCCAGTTCGAGGCCGTCATGGAGGCAAACGGCTGAAATAAAAGCCAAGCCATGACTGCACTCACCCTAGGCCTGCGCGACCAAGCCTTAACTGTGTTGGAAGCTCTCGGTAAGAAAGTGACCTATGAGCAGCTTCTTGTGGCCTTGGAGGCGAGATATGGTGACGCTCACCTGGAACACGTCTTTCGCGCGCAGCTTAAAGATCGCGTGCAACGCAGCAACGAAAACCTGCAGCAGTGGGCCCTTGAGGTGGAGAAGATGGTTCGTAAAGCATACCAGTCTGTACCTGCGCTCATTGGAGGGAACCTGGTGCAAACATTCATCGACGGCATCCGCGACCTGGAAGTCAGAGCTGCTGTGAGGCTCGGGCACCACGAGACGCTTAAGGACGCCTTGGCCCATGCACTGGAGGTGGAAGCCGTGCGGCAGGATCATCGTTCCCATCGCGTCAGGGAGGTTGCAGCAGCTACAGGTCGCGACCGCAACAAAGGATACAGCCCTAGGTGCTATGGCTGTGGGGAAAAGGGCCATCTTCGATCCAGCTGCCCTAAGCGAACCCTAGAAAGGGAAGGTGAACGATCCCAGGAGGGTAGTGCGGCCAACAGCACCGCCCAGCAGCAGCAGGGAAACGAGTAAAAGCCAGAACCGCGGGGCGGGTGCTGGCTGATGTTAAAAGAGCCCCAAGGATCTCGATCTCACAAACCCATGATGGGAACAGTCTAATCATCAAGGGCGAGGTCAACGGAATGCCGTGTAAACTGACCATAGACACTGGAGCCTCTCGTACGGTTGTTAGTTCCCAACTTATAAGTCAGTTCCTTGGGGACTCCACATACAACCGAGAACGCATTAATTTGGTAACAGCCACCGGTCAGCGTATACCCGTCCGTGGAGAGAAGGAGATGGAGTTGAAGCTTGGCAACGTGATCTACCTGCATAATGTCATCGTGGCTGATATAATGGACGACTGCATCCTAGGCCTAGACTTTATGAGGAATAATTGTTGTGAGATCGACGTTAAGCAAGGTGTTTTGAAATGTGGACAGGAGGAACTTTTTATGGAAGGTGCGTTACCAGGGAACGTGTACAGCATTAAGAAGATTGTTCTTCCGCCGAGATCGGAAACGATTGTTCCGATTAGTCTTCCCCGAAACGCTGGGCAAGCTCACCGTTGTGTACTTGTGGAAAGGGTAAACAATGACCTTCCATGGAAAGTAGCTCGAACCTTGGTCAGGACCACGGACATCTCAGGAGTACGTGTGCTGAACCTTTGCGACCGGGACCAGATTATAGAAAAAGGCACATTAATTGGTACTTGTGAGGAAGTGGATTGGTTACGTCGGTGCCAATATATATCGAGTGGGACCCCCAGCAAGGATGCAGAAACGAGAGTGACCACACTTTTGGAAGACTGTCGCAGTGTTCTGTCCCCGAACGAATTGGTCAAGGCGAAGAAGTTGTTACTCGAGTACGCCGATGTATTCTCGTCAAACGATGCTGACATAGGAAAGACTGGTTTAGTTCAACACAAAATAAACACAGGTGAAGAGTTGCCTATCCGTCAGCGGCCAAGACGATTGCCGGTAGCACGTGAAAAGGAAGTGGAAACCATGATTGAAGGAATGGTGAAGGATGGTGTTATTGAACCTTCCTCTAGTCCATGGTGTTCGCCAGTGGTGCTGGTGAAAAAGAAGGATGGCAGCATGCGGTTCTGTGTTGATTACCGCCGTCTGAACGACGTTACAAAGAAGGACAGCTATCCCTTGCCAAGAATTGATGACACGCTGGACATGCTTACAGGAGTAAAATGGTTTAGCACGCTGGATCTAAAAAGTGGCTACTGGCAAGTTGAAATTGACCCCAAGGACAAGGAGAAAACTGCGTTCTCGACGGGAAAGGGTCTGTGGCAATTCAAAGTAATGCCGTTTGGGTTGTGCAATGCTCCAGCAACGTTTCAAAGGCTGATGGAACTTGTACTTACCGGGCTAATTGGCGATGCCTGTCTGGTCTACTTGGATGACATCATCATCGTGGGCCGTACGTTTGAGGAACACCTTGAACACCTGGGACGCGTGCTCATGAAGATTCAGAGTGCCAATCTCAAGCTGAGTCCGAAGAAATGTTCACTGTTCAAACGGCAAGTCAAGTTTTTGGGGTATGTAGTGTCGGAAGAAGGTATCCGCACGGATCCAGAGAAAATTGCAGCTGTAAAGGATTGGCCGGTTCCAAAAGACAAGACGCAGGTTAGAGCATTTTTGGGTTTGTGCTCCTATTACCGGCGATTTGTGAAGAACTTTGCAGATATAGCCAAACCTCTGCATAAGCTAACCGAGGAGAAGCGACATTTCTGCTGGGATGAAAGTTGTAATATCGCATTCCAGGAACTCAAGGACCGTCTGTGCAAAACACCTATTTTGGGATACCCTGATGCAAGCAAAGAATTTGTAGTTGACACAGACGCAAGTGATATAGGACTTGGCGGTGTGTTGTCTCAACGGAATGGTGACCAAGAGGTCGTGATAGCGTACTTCAGCAAGTCGTTGTCAAAACCGGAAAGGAACTATTGTGTCACAAGACGCGAATTGCTAGCTGTGGTAAAGTCGTTGCAGCATTTTAGCAAATATCTTCTGGGGCGAAAATTTCACTTACGAACTGACCATGCTGCACTAAAATGTCTATTGCAGTTTAAAAATCCAGAAGGACAAGTTGCGAGGTGGATTGAACTACTGCAGGAATACGACTTTGAGATCGAACATCGCAGCGGGAAATCTCATGGCAACGCAGATGCATTATCACGAAGACCTTGTCCTGAAGATTGCAAACATTGTACTAGGCAAGAGAGTAAGGGAGTGGTATCCGTGAGGATGCTCAGGGCAGACCACCTCAGCAACGAGTGTAAGGACAGCTTACAACGTGCACAGCAGGAAGATCCGGACATCAAGCCGATCCTGGAATGGATGAAGGCCAGTGCTTCCAAGCCCAAGTGGAGCGACGTCTCAGCGATGAGTTCGATCACTAAAAGCTATTGGGCCCAGTGGGATAGCTTGCTGCTTCAGGATGGAGTTCTGTGCCGTAAATGGGAAAATGTTCGGGGAGACAGCTGTCATTTACAAATGGTTGTCCCTAAAGCTAAAGTACCGGATGTTCTACAGCTGTCCATAATGATTATTCAGGAGGCCATCTGGGAGTTAAACGAACTCTACTGAAGATCCGAGAACGGTTTTACTGGGTCCACTGTCGAAACGATGTCGAGGACTGGTGTCGCAAATGTACAAGTTGTGCGGCTGTAAAGGGACCTCAGACTCGTAGTAGAGGTGCATTGAAGTTGTACAATGTTGGTGCACCATGGGAGAGAATAGCCATTGACGTGGCGGGGCCGTTTCCGGAGAGTGAAAGCGGTAACAAGTATTTCATGGTTGTGATGGATTACTTCACTAAGTGGCCAGAAGTTTTCGCCATTCCAAATCAAGAAGCTTCAACAGTTGCAGATAAACCAGTTCATGAAGTCTTCTGTCGTTTTGGAGTACCTTTAGAGATTCACAGCGATCAAGGAAGGAATTTTGAGTCTCAAATATTCCAGGAAACTTGCCGAGTTATGGGTACTCATAAAACAAGAACGACTTCTTATCACCCGCAATCTGATGGAATGGTGGAACGATTTAATCAGACATTGGAGAGGTACCTAGCAAAAGTTGTAGACAATCGGCAACGAGATTGGGACAAGCACATACAACCGTTTTTGTTGTCATATCGAAGTTCTGTTCACGAAAGTACAGCAGTGACACCAGCTTTCGCAAACTTTGGAAGAGAATTACGGCTGCCTGCAGACCTGATCACTGGGATACCACCTGATGCCCCACGCAGTATAACCGATTATGCATATGACTTGCGGAACAAAATGAATGACATTTATGAGCACGTCAGACAATCGGGCCAGCAAATGTCTGAGAAAATGAAAACCCGCTATGACCGCAAAATGAACAATAAAGGGTTCAACGAAGGTTCATTAGTGTGGTTGCACAATCCAGTCCGCAGCAAAGGGAAATCTCCTAAGCTTCAAGCTAAATGGGACGGCCCGTACCGGATTGTAACCAGGATCAACGATGTGACCTACCGGATACAGAAAGGCGCAAGAGGGACTCCTAAGATCGTCCATGTGGATCGCTTGGCGCGTTATTATGGGACCGATAATGCTCGGGACGAGCATGTCTTAGGAGGGGGCAGTGTTGTGTGAATAAGTCAACTAGCGCCATCTAGTGTCAGGAGCGAGAGCGGGGGGGGCTTTGCAGAGAATGACATCGCGGATCTCTCGACCGACAGCGCCGCCCGAAGAACTAAGTTTCTAGAAAATCTATACTTGATTTCTCGGTACCTTGCGCGTGTTTACTTGAACATTCCGGATGTTTTGCTGATTTGAATAAATAGGTGGCGCAAGATGCGATCGAGACAGAGTTTAACTTGGCGACACAAGCGAAGCTTCGGAGTGAAATTAAGTGAATTAGTGTGTTTAATTATTAGTGTTTTTTTACTTTAATTTGTATAAAGTAAATTAAAGTGTTAATTTAGGTAATTTTATCGGCAATTTTTATTGTCACGAACCTCAAGCTCGTAACAATATTTATGAAACAAGCTTCCGCAGAATGTTTTTCTGAAACTACATAATGTGAATATCATTTCAATACTAAATAATTAACTTTCATTCAGAGTTAAACCATTCCGTTAATAAAGAAGATATTAAGGTGAGATCAAAAAATTTATTTTTTTGATCTCACCTTAATATCCAAGTTGTTAATTTTAATAATATTTCAAGTTTTTAATATTTAATAAAAGAAATTGTATATCTATTACTCTGAACCTGCTTCTTAGTAATTTACTTCTTCTTTACATTGATTGTTATGTAACAGCCTTCCAGCTTGAGTAGTTAAAAGCAAACAATAATGATTTGTGAATTGATTGTATTTTGAATTGATATACCGCATATTTTCGCACATATACTAGTATCTTTATCATCCTGTAAATCGAGGTAAATCTGATAACAAGGGATTCTACCTATGTTCTCATGGGTCATTGGTTACTGGTACAACGCATCTGCATTTCAATTCCTAATTGAGGATAAATATTGCTATCTATGGGTATAGCATTCATTTACTATCACACAGGCTGTGTGCTCGTTTGTCGCACTCACTTCTATAAAAATAAATTCATTTTCTATCTATTTCTATCTTTCACGAACAGTGAAAAACTTCAGTTCAAATATATAAATAATGATATGCCATTATTGCAGTTTTTGAAAATACGAGTAAATAAGGCTTCTACTTTTATTTGAAATTATCGCAAATTGAATGTGATTTATGAACAACAACGTTTTTTGCATACCGATCGACCCTTACGAATTTGTGAGTAAAATCAAAATAATAATTAAATAATAAATCATAAAATCAGTAAAATAACGATTTACCACGCATTTTGAATTCAAAAGATAAAAAGGACAGACTGTTTGAGATTTTTTTAATTGATTTTTCGCCGTCTATTCGCCTTTATAATATATTCTGAACCTTCTCTGCATATTTGGCCGATTATTGCAAAATAGCTCTGAATACGATGTAAGTCATGCTATCGTAATCCATAGAGACAGCGACGCAGCGTAGGCCTCTTTGTTTTAAAAAAGTAGAGGTCATTAACGACCTGAGGTTAAAATGTTCCCTTACTATCAGCTAGAATATTTGCTTGTCTTTGACTTTATTAGTCTTAACACATTCAGTGCCACCGACTCGCCCGGAAAGTTCACGTAAATCTTATTCCAGTGCCGACGACTCGTCTGGCGAGTTCAGTGTTTTTCACTAGTATTTCCAAAATTCATCCGTATTTTCTGCTTAAAATTATAGTTTAGTGTAAATATATGCTAAACTAAAGATTTACGTGGTGGGCCGGGTGTGAAGACCCCGTTTAAATTTGAAAGGAAACAAACTATTCTCCAATGCCTTGAACTCGCTAGGCGAGTTCCCTGACATAGATCCTCAAACTTTGACATGTTATACAACGACGTGAACATAGTAGCATACTTGTGATATGGAACTAATATACAACAAACTAGTTTCATTAGAATAATTAGGATCGTGCCAAATGGAAGTCCGTAGTCTCTGCCTACCTCTCTGGGTGACAGGCGTGAGTGTTTATGTGTTACTTATCGAAAGTCACTCTTGTTTGATTATGTATTGATATACCACCAGTTTGGAATAAAGCCTCTGTCCTAGGAAGAACTATCAAGACATTATTTTTTTTTTAAAAAGCTTTAGAAATAAAAAGTTATCGTAATATTTGAGATAACATATCTAGCAGCCATATTATAAATCTTGTATCTTTGTAATAGGGTTAAAAATAAATAAAAAAAGGGTCGGCATTGATAAAACAGCCGACAAAAAAACACCGGCGCGCCGTTGTATTTGAAGAACAAAAGCACTGATAACATTGTTTTTTACAAAGCTCTCATTGGCTAATGTTAAATCGCACTCCAAGAATGCACTTGCAACTAAATATTTCGTCTTATATTCCTATTTGTGACGTCGTTGCCTACTCTAGTAAACTTCTGTAAACTTTGTTTTCAATATCGACCCTTTCGTCATCGCATGCGTTTATCTGTTCTCTACCTTTGTGACCTGGCTTACGTTTACTGGACTCCCGTGTTTTGATGACCTTGACTGCTCTCCATTGCAACTCAATTTGTTGTATATATATCCCATCTCCAGCCACAAATGGATTGTTTGAGTCTGAGTGAT
>JAUPFT010000011.1:13963289-14153289 GCA_036936625.1 Parnassius smintheus behrii
CTTGCATTTGTTTTAACAATTATTGCTTATTAATACCTCCGTCTTAATTAGGTACCGTTAAGATTGCCATAGCCTACATTATGAAAAGTTTTAATCTTTCTTGTTTTACATAGTTAATTCTTAAATTATTATCAGGACGAAATGAAATAATCGATTTTCTTACACTAGTATCAAATGGTTGCACATAACTTTTAAGGCCATTTAAACGTTTCCTTTATACCTGACTTAAAGCTGCATCAAAAGTGCGTGATATGTGGTACTGCGATCTCTAATCCACCCGTAAAATTTAGCGATTATAACAAGTACAGCGAGTATGATCTTTTTTCCTACAACAGAATAAACCCATGTCCAGGAATAGATGATGAAGAAGGATGAAAAAAATTATTAAAATCGTCTGAACTTATTATTTAGTGACTTGTTTTAGGTTACAGCTGATGGTTATCTATAGCTGGGTCTCTTCCGTTGAGGACTTGTCTGTATGGCCACGTTTAGTTGGGCAGGTTCACGATCGCTCGTTTGACCGCACCTCTCACCACTCGGGGTATGTTACTCTGTAGTACTTACCGAAATTATTTATTGTATTGCCATCTACCGATAGTCATGACACCTTTCTGGTATTGATATTCTGAAGACCTTGCTCCCTTATACTTCCACATTTTCTGAAGTATAGATAATTTTTTGATAGGCAAACTTTTCTAATCAGAAGAAGAAGTAGGTAAAAAGCCTTTAAAGATAATTCCTTGAATTTCGCGTAGCTGAGGCAGCGACAAACTGCCTGTAAATAGATAAGACAGATAAACACAGATTACATACGAATAGATAACAAGATTTAGCAAACAAAATTCAACGAAAAAAAAAAGTGAAGAATGTGAAACACACGGGCACATCCAACATCCTACAGCAGAGATAGTCAGACCTCAACTGACTGTACCGTATCTGTCACATCCCGAACGTTCAACCCAATTTCAGACAAAGACAAAGATCATTTTACATGTGCAAAAAGGAGATAAATTTATTACCTGCTTACATTGACGGTATCGTTCAAACTGATTCCATTGTTGTGTGCGGTTCGGTCTTGACAAAGTAGTATCCCTTATTTTTACAATCTAATGAATAGAAAGGGTATCAACTAAAGAACTTTTTAAAACAAAGTTAAGTTCAAAATGGCTTTTAGTTATTTTATAATGAATTTAAAAGTATTATCTATAAGTGAAATTTCATAAATTAAATAAAAAATTAAATTTTGCAAGCTTGTTAGGAATTTTCTTAAACTAGTTGTATCAAACAAAGATGTATTTAGCAAAGGTAGATTCTAGCTTGCATTTATTCTGAAAAAAGATGCACAATTCATATTTTGTATGAGTGTATAGTAATACTGCAGCACTAACGTTTTAGTTGTACAATGCTTAAGATTACGTTTAATATATAAAAATATTTGTGATTAAGTATTAGGTTTTCAATTTGGGGGTATTAAGCTTTTTAGTTTTTCCAAAATAAAGATGTATGCATATAACAATAATAACACAATCGAATACAAATTAGGTAAGCAAGAAATAAGTAGTTATACGTATGAATATTTATCTAATACATAGATTACATTTTCATAACTAATATAATAAATAACATATTTTCAAATTCATCGTAATCATCCTATCACATTTAATGTAATTAAAATAATATAATTGTAATTACTTAGTTCATTTTAATATCGATGCCTAATCCTAATCTTACGTTTAAAAATATTTTTCAACAGAGTAGAAGCATTGCTCCTCAAGCCATTGTTTAACAATCCTGCGAAAACGTACTTTTGGGAGTGATTGAAACTCTGTCGGCAGTGCATTGAAAATTTTTATACGCAGAGCTGAACAATTTTTCCTATAGAGGCTAGTGCTTGGCATTACACTATGAGTCAGTTTTTCTGTATGCCTCAAGTTCCTCTGTACAGTCTTAACGTTTTAAACAAAAGTATATTATTATTTTACCTATGTTCTCTCGTTGTAATTAGGGCTTGGGCAATCCGAAACTTTAGACAAAATTGCATGGGTTAACTTCCAACCTACCAACCATATAACCAACCAAACAACCAAATAATAAATATCTCACATCCACAACCTAGGCGTTGGGGGAGACTCAACAAAGTATCACATGTACTATACTTCGCAGACATCTGCCATAATTCGCAAATATTTTGTTCTTATTTTTATACGATTCATACTAAATGATTATAACTGTCGTGTATTAGCTGTCGGTTTGATCAGGTGTAGCATTGCTCAGTAAACATAATTTTAGGATTCTGCAGTTCGAGCTTTCATATCAAGTAATTAATAATTACAATAACTATACATAAATGTCAATTATTAAATTTTAATTAAGTACCTAACTTGGTGTCTATTAATATAGCCATTGTCTAACTTGGTACCTATTGATTAGTTTATTAATACATTGAACCGACTGACTGATATTTTAGTAGCATTCAGAACTATAAATTTGGATCGATCTGCTTGCCTGATTCAAGAGCAGAGCACCGCTCAGTAAACAATATTATAGGATTCTGCAATTCGAGCCGTCATATCGGGTAATGTGCGGATAGGATCAGGGGCTTCTGCAGCACGAACCGAGTTGAAGTGATGTAGTACCCCCAATTCTACCCTACCTAACGCATCTCGGTTGTTTTAGTGTGGTGATAGTCACTTATCATCAATAGAGGCGTATGTACGATTGCACCTTTTTTAAAAATGTACCAGAACTGAAACACCAGCTACTTACCAGCATATTTGAAACCTATTCGATTTCTGATGAAAATAATATATTACGAAGATATTGTAGGCTCACTGATCTACCATAGTTAAGTTTGTTCGGCTCCACTAATCTTCATCATTCTTAACGTCATTATCATCATCATTACAATACTCAACAAGTCCACTGCTGAACATAAGCCTCCCACAAGGAGTGCCACAAAGCACAGTCCTAAGCCTCGCCGGTAGCTTTGCAGTTATTAACTTTATGTGCGGAGGAGTTGTTCCCCCGACTTGCCTTGCTTGAAATTTGTTACGATTGGATGTCATGGGTTTTCCTTTTTTTTTGTGAAACCTTAATTCTTTTTCTAAAATAAAACAACCCAATTTACTCCTTATAACATCATTTATCTGCCAGTGAAAGTAACGCAAAATAAGTCTAGCCGTTTTGGAGATTAGCTAAAAGAAACAGACAAATAAAATTTTGAAAGATTCTTTTGTTATATTGCCGTATATACATTATATACTTACTTAAATACTTTCTTAAAAATCTGTTATTTTGAAATGACAAACGGAGAACTATCCTTTTTTACTAAGTAAATTATAATATAGGTCATATTTCAATCGTTTATGCTTATGAAATATATCTACGTAGTATATAATATGATTTTTGTGTAAAAATACGCTTAGTATATAAAGAAAAGCCTAAGAAATGATTTCAAAACGTCAACTCGTCTCTAGTAGAGAAAGTAGTTCAAGGTCAGTATGCAGTCCGGGTTGCGGTAATGACCCTCGGCTCGTGAGACATACTTCATTAATTCTTGTCCACAAATCTACAGCACTCTGTGAATGTCAAGACTAAGGTGAGTTGATCTGTGAATTTAACAGAGAGATTTATATGACGAGAAAATCCAGTTGTTAATGTATGTCACTCGAATACGATAGCATATTCAATGAAACGAAAAAAAGAAGACTATGAAAGTATTGTCTTCCAGACACAGTGGCCAGTCTCAACGGAGACTAGCAATCGTAGTAGAATAGAATTATAGTGCACGAGTGTGTGTGCAAGCGCAGGTGCGCTCTCATCATCATCATCATTACAGCCCTTCACAAGTCCACTGCTGAACATAGGCCTCCCCCAAGTAATGCCACAAAGCACGGTCCTGAGCCACCTGCATCCATCGACTTCCTGCATGTCTTACCAGGTCGTCACTCCATCTAGTGGGGGGTCGCCCTACACTACGCCTACTGGTACGAAATTGCCACTCGAGAAACTTTCTTCCCCATCGGTTATCGGTTCTTCGAGCTATATGGCCGGCCCATTGCCACTTCAGCTTAATAATCAGTTGGGCTATGTCAGGCACTCTGGTTTTACTGCGGATATCCTCATTTCTGAGTCTATCTCGCATAGAAACTCCGAGCATATCCCTCTCCATAGCTCGCTGAGCGACCATGAGCATCCTCACGCGGCCAGCAGTGAAGGACCACGTCTCCGATTCGTAAGTCATCACTGGCAACACGCACTGGTTGTACACTTTAGTCTTCAGAGATTGAGGTATACCTGACGAGAAGATGTGTCGTAATTTCCCGTACGCTGCCCAGCCGAGTTGAATCCGTCGATTGACCTCTCGGTCGAAGTTGGACTTACCTAGTCGGACTATTTGTCCCAGGTAAACGTACTTGTTGACGACGCTCACGTTGCTTCTCGAACACCTGAAATATAAATAAGTAATATTAATCAATAAAAAATAAAATATGTAAAATATATACTCATAAAACATTGTTACTTACCTTATGTACTTGCTGTTTTTCTATAATAAACAAGTACGTGTGCATACGGGGACGGCGGCACTTACCGCGATTTTTATCAGTAGGGTGAAGGTATATTTGCAACAACGGTGTTGCACCGCTGAGTACATGATCCCGCGTTTCGAGTTAGTTGCACTAGAACATCATACGAGGTGACACCTATGTCTCCCTCCCCGCGGATGTACACGCGCTCACCAAACTTTTTTTGTATATTTTTCTCCCAGACGACACCAGCGGCCTACATCATCAACATAGTGGTCCTTCGGCCGAATCCTTACGTCGTCTGCAAAAAATATAATAATAATAAGTACCAGTTATGTTCCACGCGCCGGCTACGCCGCAAAAAAAGCGACGACCACGTGGCACCGCTGCAAAATCGGAGTGCAAGAACAACCAAGATGTGTTACCATCGTTCAGCTTAAAGGATGAAGTGCTGGAAAAACCTGGAAATGCGCTAAGTGCCTCTAGTAAGAGTAAAAAGTCATCAAAGACGTCGTCAAGTACGGCACGCAAACGGCAATTGGAATACGAAACCGCTAAAGCTATGGCTCTCGTGGAAATACAAGCAGCGGAAGCTGAAGCAGAAGCCAAAGTTAAGAGTGCTCAGGCAGAAGCTGCCAAGCTTAAGGCAAATATTCAGTCGAAGCTGCTAAACAAACAGCTTGCAGCTGAGATGGCAGAATTGGAGTCTCATTCACGCTCTTCCCACAAGTCGGCTATGAAATCTTCGACCAGCAAAGTTGAAAATTGGCTGAATGCTCCAGGAAACCAGCATGAGGAGAACCGAGAAGAGTACTCTTGTGAAAAAATCGGCCTAGAAAAGCTGACACATGCCTTGAATGATGCAGTAGCTGCCTCATCATATAAAATACAGAACCAGGAGCTCTTAACAAGATTAGCAACGTCTAAAGACCTGCCTTTATTTTTTGGAGATCCAATGGAGTGGTTGCAGTTTAAACAGGCGTACCAAGAATCTACCCAATTATGCAAATATAGTGACACAGAGAATTTATGGCGGCTACGTAAGTGTCTTCGTGGCGATGCTAAAGAAGCAGTGACTTCACTCTTGATTGGTGGAACTACACCCGATTTAATAATTGACACCTTAGAACTTCGATTTGGCAAACCAGAAACAATTATGAGTAAAATAGTTTTACAGCTTAAAAAACTATGTCCGTTGCCGTTAACTTATCATAATGATATCATTAATTTTGCAATAAAAATAAAGAATTATGTGGCTGCTGCCAAAGCAATGCAACAAAGTGATTATCTTCGCAGCCCGGAGTTAGTATCGATTGTCGTATCTAAGCTTCCAACTTTGCTTGTCGCAAAATGGACCGACTACGTTTATGAACAGCGAGAGTGTAATTTACCGAAGCTAGAATTGCTTAGTGAATTTTTATATGAGGAAGCCACTAAAACAGCTGCATCAGGAGTAAGTCATATTCACGCTCAATATAATTTAAAGAAGCCCGATGAACGTAAACACCGTTCACACTCGTTGTTGTACACAAATAGTAATCAATTACAAAACGCGGAAAAGTGTAAATTTTGCCGAAAATGGGCTCATGGTGTCGCAGATTGTTCACGGTTTAAGCGCGCCTTACGCAAAGATCGCTGGCAATTTGTACGCGTAAATAAACTTTGCTTCAAATGTCTTGCCCCCCGCCATACGAATGGTATGTCTTGTATTGGCAGTAATTTTGCGACATTGACGGCTGCAATCAACCGCATCATCGTTTACTGCACTGGATGTTTGGAACCATTGGAAGAAAGCTTAAAAACTGTGGAGCGAAGTGAGGATGAGCATCCCAGCACCAATGAAACAGTGACTCATACGGTGGCATCCCACTGTCACAAGGTGCTTTTGAAAGTGGTGCCGCTCACTCTTCACGGACCGAATGGCAGTTTGCATACGCATGCACTACTGGATGATGGAGCTACCGTGATGGTGATATCCTCTGATATCGCAGATGAGCTCGGATTATACGGTGCAAACGTGATATTGCGCGCGCGCAGCGCATGGGACTCGGGCGAGCTTGTGTGTGAATCTCAAGTAGTGAGTGTTAGTGTTACCAATTCGTATAACGAAATGTTTACTTTCCGTGCGCGTAAAATTAAAGAATTAAATTTACCAACACAAAAAGTGCCGAATATGGACTTTAATAATTATGGATTGTTAAGTGAAGATCTTATGTTATGTAATTGTAACGCTAAGCCAAAATTATTAATAGGTCAGGACAACCATCATTTAATTTCTCCCATTCGTTGTGTTCGTGGTAAGCAACGTGAGCCGTACATAACTCAAACTGCGCTTGGATGGTGTGTGCACGGACATATGGTAAGTGATGTTAATTGCACTGATCGCTTTGTCTCTTTCATTAATAGTTGCACCGAAAAGGCGGGACAGTCGCAGTGTATCTTTCACTTACACACGGTAGAATCGATTGCCAGCGATCTCTCTCTCGATAACGATAACGGTGAATGCACCTGCGCGCAGTTGCACGATGCGGTTCGTAGATCCTTCGCGTTAGAGTCTATTGGTGTAGGTTCGAAGCCGCGCCGCAACCCAGACGAAATACGCGCTTTACAAATTTTAGATGACACTGCAGAATTAGTAAATGGTCAATGGAATGTCGACTTACCGTGGAAATACGATGAATTACATTTACCCGACTCTTACCCTAACGCTTTTAATCGTCTAAAGTCAATAGAAAGAAAATTTTTGCTCAACAAAGAGTATGCAACTCGTTATTGTGAAAGAATGAGATACTTATTTTCTAATGGTTATGCTAGAGAACTTAATGAGACCGATGAAAACTCTAATAAACGTATAATATGGTATTTGCCGCACTTTGGTGTAGATAATCCAAATAAGAAAAAACTGCGTTTAGTTTATGACGCGGCAGCAAAGTCGAACGGTTATTCTTTAAATGATTTTCTTTTACAAGGCCCTGATTTGTTACAATCGTTATTAGGAATAATGTTACGATTTAGAGAAAACCGCGTAGGTATCATAGGGGACATAAAAGATATGTTTTTAAGGATTAATGTACGAAAAGAAGATGTTAATTCTTTGCGTTTTTTGTGGAAAGATATCTATTTAAGCAATGAAAATGAACAATTAGGCTTCGGAAGTAGTAACAAAGGTTCAAAATTACCTATACAACATCCTGTTAAGAAATATGTTATGACGTCATTAATTTTTGGCGCTAACTGCTCCCCATTTATAGCACAATATATTAACCAAAATAAAAACACATTGCGCTTTCAGAATAAAATGCCGGATGCAGTTAATGCAATTAGGAAAAATCAATATATGGACGATTTTATCGATAGTTTACCAGACGTCGCTACTGCTACAAAAATGATAAAAGATGTTTCATATATTAATCAGCAAGGTGGTTTTGTGATGCGTAACTGGTTAAGTAACAAGTCAGATGTTCTTAATGATATGCCAAAAGAGACTTTAAATGACATGGCGATACGGTTTAATGTTGAATCCCAGCCGGAACGAACGCTTGGGCTATTGTGGTTTCCCGCGAGTGATATGTTCGGGTTCGATCTTTCGTTAAAGCGTATACCGAGTGATATTTTACAACTATCACGAAAACCGACTAAGCGTGAAGTTCTTCGTATTATAATGTCTGTATATGATATTCATGGTTTTTTAGCACCTTTTACGATAAAATCCAAAATTTTAATGCGCGAAATATGGAATGTAGGTATAAAGTGGGATCAGGAAATAACAGATAGTTTATTTGTTTTATTTAAAGATTGGATTTCGCAGTTACAAGAAATGAGTTACGTTCGAATCCCGCGGTGGTATTTCTATAGCAACGATTCTGTCGGTGTGAATGAGAAGAGCGGCCACACCGTAAACGACGATGAGACGTCGTTGCAATTGCATATTTTTTGTGATGCATCTCCATGCGCATACGCATGTGTTGCTTATTGGCGTAAACAAGACAGCAACGGCGTGCAGGTGTCATTCATTGCGAGTAAAAGTCGCGCTGCGCCGTTAAAACCGTTAACTATGCCTAAACTCGAACTTCAAGGCGCGCTATTAGCATGTCGCTTGGCAGAGACTATAAAAAAGGAGCATAGAATTAAACCGTCACGTATTTTTTATTGGACTGATTCAATGATTGTTATTTATTGGATACGTAACGAGCATAGAAATTACAAAGTTTTTATTGCGAATAGGTTAGGTGAAATTGATGAGTTAAGTAAAATTGATGAGTGGCATTATGTGCCGACGAATTTAAATATAGCGGATTTAGCTACAAAAAATAATGATTACGACTTCAACAAGGACTCCTCTTGGTTAACGGGTCCGTCTTTTCTGTACACGGAAGAAAAGTATTGGCCCCGAGAGCCTGAAAATAACGAAAAGAGCAACAATGAGCTGTTAGATAAAATATATGTAGTAATAAAATCACCAAAGGAGAATTGTAATAGTATTTATGATTTGCCTATTCCGGATCCAAACCGTTTCTCCGTGTGGCTGCGCTTGCTTCGCTGCACCGCATCTGTACTATTATTTATAGAAAAATGTAGAAAAACCGGTACTCGGCGTATTAATAATTTGTTAATGAATAGAGCCGAAGTACTTTTGTTACGCTATTCACAATCACAATCATTTCAGACTGAAATTGATTTGGTGAAACAAAATAAAGAAATTAATCGTGATAGTCGTTTACGTTCATTGACACCATTTTTAGATAAAGACGGCTTATTGCGTGTAGGAGGGCGTATAAACGCGGCTGCAAACGTCACTGAAACTATGAAAAACCCGGTGATTCTGGATGGTAAACATCGCATAGCAAGGCTGGTGGTTTTGGACTTCCACGTACGTGCTGCTCATTCGTATAATGAACTTGTAATAAACGAGCTACGACAAAAATATTGGGTTGTAAATCTGAGACCTACAGTTCGCTCCGTAGCTTCACAGTGTTTAGTTTGCCGAATACGAAAAGCAGCACCAAGACCGCCTCGCCTCGGGGACTTGCCATCTCAAAGATTGGTTCATCATCAAAGACCTTTTACCGTTTGTGGTGTAGACTTATTCGGTCCGATCGAAGTAACTGTGGGCAGGCAGAGACCCAAAAGATATGGTGTTCTTTTTACATGTTTAACAATACGAGCTGTTCATATTGAAATAGTATCGACGCTTACCGCAGACTCACTTATAATGGCACTTAGGAGGATGGCTGCACGCCGTGGGTGGCCTCATACTGTCATATCTGACAACGGAACTAACATGCGAGGTGCTGATGCTGAACTTCGAAAATCTTTTGAAGAAATTAAGCAGCAGCAAGTTATAGCCGAAGCATTAAACAAAGGAGTTTCCTGACAGTTTATACCACCGGCCAGTCCTCATATGGGGGGAGCTTGGGAGCGTCTGATTAGAAGTGTGAAAACGGCACTGAAAGTCGTTCTTAGAGAGAGGGCTCCTCGAGAAGAAGTTTTATTAACGCTTCTCGCTGAAGTCGAAAATATAATTAATAGTAGACCGCTTACCCATGTTTCGGTGGACCCTCAAAGTAAAGAGGCATTAACTCCAAATCATTTTTTACTAGGATCTTCGTCGAACTTACCTGTACCTGGGGTCTTTGATGATGGCGACATGTATGTTAGACGACAGTGGCGTATTGCCCAACGGTTGACAGACTTATTTTGGAGCAGATGGGTAAAAGAGTTTTTGCCAGAGCTAATTCCTCGTCGTAAATGGGATAGGGAAGGTCCGCAATTAAAAGTAGGAGATCTTGTAGTAGTAGTCGATCCATCATTATTTCGAAACTGTTGGCCAATAGGTATTATTGAAAAGGTTTATCCAGGTTCAGACGGCAGAGTCAGAGTAGTTGACGTTAGGACTAAGTCAGGAGTGATGAAGCGATCAGCTGCTCGCGTGGCCTTTCTCCAGCTTGATGATGAGTGTCGGCGAACCGACACTTGGGGGGAGGATGTTGACGACGCTCACGTTGCTTCTCGAACACCTGAAATATAAATAAGTAATATTAATCAATAAAAAATAAAATATGTAAAATATATACTCATAAAACATTGTTACTTACCTTATGTACTTGCTGTTTTTCTATAATAAACAAGTACGTGTGCATACGGGGACGGCGGCACTTACCGCGATTTTTATCAGTAGGGTGAAGGTATATTTGCAACAACGGTGTTGCACCGCTGAGTACATGATCCCGCGTTTCGAGTTAGTTGCACTAGAACATCATACGAGGTGACACCTATGTCTCCCTCCCCGCGGATGTACACGCGCTCACCAAACTTTTTTTGTATATTTTTCTCCCAGACGACACCAGCGGCCTACATCATCAACAGTACTCGTCAACAACTTCGAGCATAGTGCTCCCGATAACTACAGGCATAGGTGTGTGGACAATAAACATGATTTTTGTTTTGTCCATATTCATCTTAAGACCTATCCGTTGGGAGACACCATTGAGGTCATTGAGCATAGTGCTAAGGTCCTCCAGCGATTCTGCCATAAGGACTATATTGTCGGCAAATCGAAGGTGAGTGGTGTACTCGCCATTGATGTTAATACCGTATCCTTTTTAGTCCAGTAGCTTGAAAACGTCTTACAATGTAGCGGTGAAGAGTTTCGGGGATATAACGTCACCCTGTCTTACACCTCTCTGCAGTTGGATAGGTTTCGAACTCTGGTTCTGTACTTGGATAGCCATCGTAGCCCTACTGTACAAACACTTCAGCACTTCGATATACGGACAGTCAACTTGGCACCGCTGAAGGGATTGTAGCGCCGCCCTAATTTCGATAGAATCTGAGGTATCATAGTCCACATATGCCAGGCAGAGTGGCAGATTGTACTCTTCGGTCTTCTGTAAAATCTGCCGCAGGGCGTGTATGTGGTCTATGGTACTGAAGCCTTTTCGGAAATCGGCTTGATCGGGAGGCTGGAAGTCGTCGAGTCTGCGTGCGAGACGATTCGTAATGACTCTCGAAAACAGCACGTAGACGCGGCTGAAAATGGAAATCGGTCTGTAGTTCTTCAAGATAGCGTTGTCGCCTTTCTTAAAGAAAAAGACTATCGCACTTCTGCTCCACGCCTCCGGAGTAGTGCCACCACGGAAGAAGAAATTGAAGAGCTTCTGAAGGACTTCAAGTACCGGTGTTCCACCCGCTTTCAGAAGCTCCGCTGTAATTCCATCCTCACCTGGGGCCCTGCCGTTTTTAAGATGCTGGAGAGCCATTCTAATCTCGCTCAGACTGACGTCCGGGATATCATCAGAATAGTGTTGGATAAGACTTGCTCTTGGATCGTTACTCACACTTGCGTATGGCTCCAATGATGATGTGTACAGCTGCCTATAGAACCTCTCAATCTCACTCAAAATCTCAGATGTTCCGGAAACGATGCTGCCACATTCAGTCTTTAGCTTTGACAGTGGCTCTTTCTGGCAGACAGATCTCTGGCAAAGACTTTGGAGCCCTGGTTCCGCTCGATCGCTTCTTTAATACGAGAAGTATTAAAGTTGCGTAAGTCTCGCCGCATGCATTTGGAGATCTGTCTGTTCAGTTGCCTGTATGCTGTCAAATCTGTTGACGATTGCAGCCTCATCTCTCGCCTAGCAGCCATGAGATTAAGAGTGTAATCGGAGAGTTTTTGTGTTCTTCTGCGGCGGGTCTTGCAGAACTTAACTCCGACCGCATGGACAGTTTCCACGAGCTTGTCATTCATATCCTCCACCGCATTGCAATCTTCTAGGCACTGAAAGCGGTTACGCAACTCGAGCTGAAAGGTTTCGGGATTATGGATTAGAGCACGAGGTGGACGGAGCGTTGACTTCATTAGACGAGACCTCTCCAACTTAACGGTTAGGTTCAGTGTGCCTCTTACCATTTGGTGATCGCTGTCAGTTTTTACCCTTGCGATCACTGAGACATCACTGAACAGTTGGCGTCTGGTCGTCATAATGAAGTTAATCTCATTTTTTGTCGAATCGTCAGGGCTCGACCAGGTCCACTTCCTGTGGAGCTGCTTCTGGAAGAAAGAGTTCATCATAAAGAGTCCCTCTTTCTCCATAAAGTCGGCCAGCTGCTTGGCCCTTCGGTACCGTTGCCCTACTCCAAATTTCACTAACTTCAGCTCACCGTTTTTTCTTGTGCCTAGTTTTGCGTTGATGTCTCCCATCAACACCGTGTAGTGGGTTTTGGAGGAATGCATGGCTCTGGAAATATCCTCATACATTTCCTCCACCTCCTCCATCCATCTCCATCGGGATGTGCCGAGGTTGGTACGTAAACCTATATGACCTTCAGCGGATACCGTTTGGTGATTCTGAGTATCAAGGACGCGACCCTCGTCGGCACATTCCCAATCTTTACAACGTTGTTGACGAGAGACTTGTAGACGATAAATCCGATACCTCCTTGGGACAGATGGTCGCCCTCCCAGTGATAGAACAAGTTGCCGGACTCGAGCATTACCGTGTTCTCCCCATATTTTCGGACCTCAGATAATGCAATAATATGCCAGCGCAACTTGTCTACATCTTCTTCCAGCTCCAGTATCTTTTCGTCAGTCCTCAGGGTGGGTGCGTTATATGTTGCCAGGTCGAGTCGTCGTAGGTGGCAACCGAACCTCCACCGGAGATTCTTAGCACCCCCTACCCCGCCGTTACCATGGTCGCCACCGTAGCCAGGAATAGCGGGGCCGCCGGGAACTGGGGGCCGTTTGTTTGCGTCGTTATTCATTGGGGGATATTTTCCATAGTTGCCACGCTTGGCAAGCGGGTTTGCTACCGCAGTTTTTTTATTATATCACTGTTGTTATCATGAAGATGTTCCTGCCCATCTCCTGCCTGTCTCCCTCTGTCGCCTCTTACGACACCCACGGGAAGATATGGGGTAGTGGATATTCTCAACCGCCACTACACGGTTAGGTGCACTCTCTATTCCCTCAATCTAGACAGAGAGAGGTTGGGCACAGAACCCTTTTGGTTTTTTTACTGATAATTTCGTGACAGAAAAATTAAATACCTGATTTCTTTTCGACTATCCAGCTTAAGATAACTGGACCAACGAGGAAGTCATATATAAGGATTCAAGTATTATACAGAAAAGTAAAGTGAAATTATAGCCTGTAAATGGCCTTTCTCCCATTTCCATATGAATAACTGAGAGGCTTCTTCTTATTTCTGACAGCGTTATGGCACATAACTCCATCGCACTACCCCAGTGCGTGTTGCTACCTTTACATCCTTGAAATAATATTAATTCACAATGTTTCGCTACACCACCAAGCAGTTTTGTTGACATTTTCATCATGTGCAACAAATGCAATAATATATTTAAAAATATAGTTTGAAATCTTGAGCATTTTTTTCTTCAGTTATACTACTACAGGAAGTGGATTTAAGTAAGGAATTAAAGATATTCCAGTTTTAACAAAATTCACATCAGACAAGGCTATATGGTATAAGATGCCTTAATTGGCAATAACTTGTCAGTATAATTTTCATGTGTATTATATATATATACACAAGTATTATTAATATATAGGGATATATAATATAGGGATATCTCATTTATAATACATGTATCTGTTTTGAGGCAAATAAAACATTTTCATTTCATTTCATAATACACATCAAACTAGGCTGCATGGTACACGATCTTTGCCTGTCTTAATAGACAAATTGTAACAACTACTACAACTGTAGTCAATGAAGTTTTAAATTGTGTATGATGATTCTATTTAAGCGGGCTACATATGACATGATATCGGTGGCGATCTAGGGTGGAGTAGTGGGGATGCCTCCTAGATTGCCTCTAAATCGTGTCGTATGTAGGGCCATCCCAAGTCGTGGCCGATATCGCCTCCTTAATCGGCTGGCAGGAGCAAAAATGCAGCTGATGCTTCCTAGGTCGGGGCCCCGCCTCCTCCGTACTGCGTGTGTGTAGGCGCATCGGCCCGATTTCTTTTGGCAGTCGCTGCCGGCAGCCCTCGCGGAAGGACGTTAACAAAACAGTGATACTGAATGACCTTTTTTACGTAACGAAATTTTTACATTTTAATCATGTGAACGGAGTAGAAGCCTATGGCACTGATATTTTACAAAAAAAAATTGAATAAAATAAATAAATGAATTAAAATCTATCGAAATTCAAATCATATCCACCCTAGCCTGTGACCCTGCGAAGTGACATGGTCAAGAATGCCTACTAAGCTAACTGTTTTATTGCCATTGAAGTAATATGTAATTACGTACTAGAACAGCTATCTCAAACAATAAATGTGCGATGTTCGCGCGGTTGGTTTACTTATCATAGAATAAACATAGGTAGAATGATCCGTGGGTAATAGTAGATTATATTGTTAAATAGGTAAATTATATCGAGAACAATATTTAAATTTTGTCATCTATTTTGTATATTATATTTGCTTATTTAATATAATATTACATAATATTATATCACAATTACATTTTAATTATATTTTTATCCGAATATTTTAAAAGGTATCTATGTCAAATATAAAAAAAAACATACTAAATGTGTGTTTAACAAAACTTATTAAAAAAACTTAAATTACAAATATATTTATTTAAATTAAAATAAGAGTCGTTCATAAATGCTGGGCGCGCAAGATTTAAAAATGGACGAATTTATTCCACTTTGACTTTGATATGAAAACCTAAAAATAAAATAAAAGAATAATAAGCAGATTTAAACATGAAAAATATTTAGCCTAATTATAATAACTTATATATGTTTCTACAAAAAAAAATGTGTAATAATATATTCGTCTTAAACATAAGTACCCACAGAAATGTCGCATCTGAACATATTAAATTCATAATCTATATTTCCTGACACGAGATGGCGTCTTAGGAATTATTTGTTTTATTATTAATCTATAATACTTTTTTATTGATTAAGTATCTTATTAACTGATGAAAAGTAATTCCTTGATTTTTACTGAAATTTCTTGAATTATTTGTGCAATATCTAAGTATATACGACGCCATATTTTACCAAGAGATTTTTTTTAAATCAACACAACACGTTACAACTCTACAAGCCCCTAGTGAGTGACTGATTAAAGTGCGGTGTATGCACTGCAGTTGAGTGGAACATAGTAGCTGAATGCAGTGTCGCCTCTAGTACGTAGTACGTAATAGCTCAATGTTTATTGCCGTTCGTAAAGTAGGGTGTATGAAGTAAGTAAGGAGAAGATAAAGCTTCTCCTCAACAACCAACTCCTATTCCAACGATATCAACACGAGACCGCACTCATATCTCTTACGTGCCTTCATCCTCTCATCAACAACTAACTTTTACTCCTTCACCATCTCCACATCAACAAACAAGCTATTTAGAAGGGAGTATGTCCGAAATTAAAGGTTTCTTTATGTTTAAAAAAATATATGCGCTTTTATTTTTTGATAGTATTAGTCCATAAATAAGATTACATTAAAAAATAAAAGTACACATATTATTATGTATACAAAAGTATTTTATTTCTTTGTTTGTTGTATGTAGTACCTACATAACCCGATTTTGACCAAAGCAGAAATGAACAAAGAGAAGGAATAACTAAATAGCTTAGGTAGGAGAAATTGATGTTTTTATATAAGTGGCGAAATCATTTCTAGAAGGTTGTAAAAACTGTCTTCATCCATACGGAGAAAATTAATCATGTCTTTGGATTACAGACCATTTAGTACATTTATGTGGCTTAATTTTTGTCTCTTTTGGAGACATTTTTTCACCCAGCAACTCCTCTTTTTCTATTTTCAAATAAATTAACTGAGATGGCTAATGCCAATCCAACACGTTGGTGTTTTAAGAGAGTCGGAGGCATTTTGAAGAACTCTACCGCATTTGTGTTCCGCTCCAAGTCCGAACGCGTACTGCTAGGCAGGCCCGTGTGTAGGGTCTGCCCCGATAAAAGCCCCGATTTCTTTCCACCCTAGATCGCCACCGATATCGTCTCGTATGTAGCCCGCTTTAGTCCATACATATGAAATTAGCGTTTTGTAAGGGAGGAATAAGAAGTCAATTTTTTTGTAAAATATATTTAAATAATAAGGTATGCACTGTTTTTATCTATGCACTTTTGTCATCTCATAGGTTGTTCATTGATCCCTTTACTAAAAAAACCATGGGCGCGAAAATCAATAAACTCTTTGAAAGCGGTTTGGACTAAAGTTGTTCAAAACGACTATAAATCAATAGCACGCTACAGACTATAAACTATAAATTTTTAGCGCGCTATTTATAAGAAAGCGTCTAGGAGGCTGGTAAGCACGTTAAGTTTAGCAGCACGCTATGTCTCGGAGCATGCGACATTACGTGTCGTTCATTGAATAGACCGCGTGCTATATACATCACAAGTAATAATTCGATTTAAAATCCCTTCATTTTTGTGTCGGTTGAGAAAAGTAACACAGAAGTCGACGCGTGTTTGCAAGTTCGATTCACTCAATTCATGAGGTACCTATCGTTCAAGTTTTTTTTTTACTTTTCCGATGTGCTTCAAGTGGATTGATACAGTTTTTTCACTTAGCCTGAAGCCTGCAGCTATCTCCGAAGTTCTTTATGATGGATCCGCTTCCACAATAGCCATTAATTCTTCGTTTTCCACTTTGGTCTTCGTCCGGCCGTCCATGGGGTTGGTTCTGAAGGTCGAAATTTCCAGAACGAAAACGTTGAAACCAAAAACGTACCGTTTTTTCTTTTGCAACACTAGAGCGGTACACATCATTAATCCTTCGAGCTGTTTCTGCAGCACTGGTGCCATGGTAGAACTCATATTCGTAAATAATACCGATATTTCATGTTTTCTATTGTACGGTAATAAGCGACTCCAAAGAAAAAAATAATGTGGCAAAAACAAATGAATGACTGTTTTCAAAATTAAAATGTACCAGCTAAATGAATTTATAAATTTGAATTTGGAATTCTTAACCAAAGAGGAGATAATTCATAACCAAAGAGGAGATCAAAGTGGTGAGTACGACAAAACACTAATTTCATATGTAAGGACTCAATAAACTTGATTAGATAATACATAAGTAGGTGCTTAATAATTACATCAACAATTTACTACAACAACTATTTAGTTTAGTTTTTAATTAGATATGATGATTTTTTCCAGACTTCGATAGGCCATAAACTTGTTTAGAGAAAATATAGTAAATTATTTTATTGATATATGTAATGGTGACAAGCTAGGTGATTAATATTTACATCCACTATTATTTCCCCATTGTCCTTTCTTCTTCTAGAAACAATTAATAATTTTATTGTTGCCAGCGTTCTATGAAGCTACCATGCCTTATTTTCTGTCAATGAATATTAAAATTACACTCGAGATATTCTATTTCAAGTATCTATTATTGTGATTTAGATGTGTATAGGCGTGTCGCTGCCGGAAACAAAGTCAATGGTGCCCTGAATGCATTAGTCAAAAAGCAAGGCGTGGTGAAGAGTGCACGCCTTGCAATACATAACGCAGTGTTGGTACCGACTTTGTTATATGACAGCGAAACCTGGGTACGCCAGAAGAAGCATAAAAGCAAGTTGAATGCAGTGGAGATGCGATCTCTTCGTAAAATGTGTGGCGTTACCATAGCCGATCGAAAACGAAACGAAGAGATTTGCAATATGGCCGTAGCAGTAGTAGAGGAGAAAAAAATTGAAAAATACGAGAACTTATAAAACAATAAGTTAACTTAATGTTTAAAAAGTTAATACAACATTAATTCATAATACCTCTTCTAGCCTTAAATTGATGCACATGGCCCGGCATCGTCGTAAATTAGTATACCATTTACGACTATTTTCGTGTCGTAGTATAACATCATGGAGGAAACCTGCATATTTTAGAAATTAATAATATTATTTACTAAGTACTGAGGCAGCGAGGCGGTCTCTTTCCTTTATAAAATTACTTAACTCTTGCCTTTTTAGAATTTTATACCTCCTAGAAAAAAGTAATATCAGAGTAAAAAAATAACCATTGTAGAATTTCATTCTAAAAAATAATTTCACCAAAATCTAGGTCGTGTCGACCCGTGTCGCTTCGCGCTCGCTCAAATAATATTTATTTGAGCGAGCGCGAAGCGACACGGGTCGACAGACGAACATGCGCGCGGAAATGGCAGCTGGTAATGTTAAGCGCAACAAACGGTGACATTTGGCGTAAAATACGTATCTATTAGTATCATGACATGTGTTATATGAAACAATAAAATATTAGAAAAATATCATATTAATTAGAATCAAGCCTTATTTCGAGAAATTTCTCTGTGAAATTAATTAGCTAGGATTCGTATAAAAAATAAAAACATACCGTATACCGTATTGAGCGTATTGGCAATTGCTTGTAACGGTGGGTACTCGTATGTTCCAAATCGATTGAGACGGACAGTGACCTTTCGGTCGTTTAACCAGGGGTTACAAAGCTTCAATATATGGGCACATTTTATATGTAGTACTTTCTTTATTTATAGTGATTTATTTTATAAATTTTTTAAGATGTTAGATTTTACGGTGTTTATAGGAAACACAGACAATATTATTTAAGAAACAAAAAAAAACATATGTACTGACCTAGAAGTGTGAATAGTATCAATATTTTAGTATTTTTATGTCATCTAAATTGAGATTATGTAATATGGCTCATATCTGAGGTCATTGTCCGTTTTTCTCAATCGATTTGACACATACTATAGTGTTACGTGCATACGCAGTTGCGGAAGCAACCTAGGTGCTCTAGGTGAATTAAATTAAACACACTATTTTATTTTTTACGCGGGAGCTTTACTAATTATTTTTTACATTTTTAAAAGAAAAAAAAATATAACTTGATGTTTTAATTAAGAAAATATACTTTTTTACTTTCGGTTTTCTACAGGTTACATTTCTGAGAGTGTGCGCAGGAATTGCATAATTCAATTCCTCGCTCTTCCTTTTACCATCGGATAACCAGAAACTAGGCCAGTCTCCACCCTTTTGTTGTTAACTTGCCACGCATTCAAACCAAACGGTTTGCTACATTGTTTACCATACGTCCAGTAAAGGAGTGTAATAAATTGTCAGCATCTGTGTTTCCATCCGACTACAATTTGATATCTTCAAGGCAAAAGTAAATAGGCTTTTGTTAAGTCAGTGCTTCACCATCTCATGCTACATCACCACTTACCATTAGGTTGGATTGTACTCAAGAGCTGGCTTAGAAAAGTAATTTAAAAAAAAGATTTGGTATGCCAACCTTCACATACTAAATCCAAATGATATAATATGAAGATAAAATCGTATTAATTCATTTTTGTTAATTCATTTAAGTAGTGGCGGTTAAGAATATCCACTACCCCATATCTTCCCGTGGGTGTCGTAAGAGGCGACAGAGGGAGACAGGCAGGAGATGGGCAGCAGCATCTTCCTGATGACAACTGTGACGTAATAAAAAACTGCGGTTGCCAACCCGCTCGCCAAGCGTGGCAACTACGGCAAATACCCCCCAATGAACAAATACACAAAAAGACGGCCCCCAGTCCCCGGCGGCCCCGCTATTCCTGGCTACGGTGGCGACCATGGTAACGGCGGGGCAGGGGGTGCTAAGAATCTCCGGTGGAGGTTCGGTTGCCACCTACGACGACTCGACCTGGCAACATATAACGCACGCACCCTGAGGACTGACGAGAAGATACTGGAGCTGGAAGAAGAGGTAGACAAGTTGCGCTGGCATATTATTGGATTATCCGAGGTCCGAAGAGAGGGGGAGGACACGGCAATCCTCGAGTCCGGCAACTTGTTCTATCACCGGGAGGGCGACCATCTGTCCCAAGGAGGTGTCGGATTTATCGTCCACAAGTCTCTCGTCAACAACGTTGTAAAGATTGGGAGTGTGTCGACGAGGGTCGCGTACCTGATACTCAGAATCACCAAACGGTATTCGCTGAAGGTCATTCAGGTTTACGCACCAACCTCGGCACACCCCGATGAGGAGGTGGAGGAAATGTATGAGGATATTTCCAGAGCCATACATTCCTCCAAAACCCACTACACGGTGTTGATGGGAGACTTCAACGCAAAACTAGGCACAAGAGAAAGCGGTGAGCTGAAGGTAGGGAAATTTGGAGTAGGGCAACGGAACCGAAGGGGCCAGCAGCTGGCCGACTTTATGGAGAGAGAGGGACTCTTTATGATGAACTCTTTCTTCCAGAAGCGGCCCCACAGGAAGTGGACCTGGTCGAGCCCCGACGGTTCGACAAAAAATGAGATTGACTTCATTATGACGACCAGACGCCAACTGTTCAGTGATGTCTCAGTGATCGCAAGGGTGAAAACTGGCAGCGATCACCGAATGGTTAGAGGCACACTGAACCTAAACGTTAAGTTGGAGAGGTCTCGTCTAATGAAGTCAACGCTCCGTCCCCCTCGTGCTCTAATCCAGAATCCCGAAACCTTTCAGCTCGAGTTACGTAACCGCTTCCAGTGCCTAGAAGATTGCAATGCAGTGGACGATATGAACGACAAGCTCGTGGAAACTGTCCATGCGGTCGGAGCTAAGTTCTGCAAGACCCGCCGCAGAAGAACACAAAAACTCTCCGATCACACTCTTAATCTCATGGCTGTTAGACGGGAGATGAGGCTGCAATCGTCAACAGATTTGACAGCATACAGGCAACTGAACAGACAGATCTCCAAATGCATGCGGCGAGACTTACGCAACTTTAATACTTCTCGTATTAAAGAAGCGATCGAGCGGAACCAGGGCTCCAAAGTCTTTGCCAGAGATCTGTCTGCCAGAAAGAGCCAACTGTCAAAGCTGAAGACTGAGTGTGGCAACATCGTTTCCGGGACACCTGAGATTTTGAGTGAGATTGAGAGGTTCTATGGGCAGCTGTACACATCATCGTTGGAGCCACACGCAAGTGTGAGTAACGATCCAAGAGCAAGTCTTATCCGACACTATTCCGATGATATCCCGGACGTCAGTCTAAGCGAGATTAGAATGGCTCTCCAGCACCTTAAAAACGGCAGGGCCCCAGGCGAGGATGGAATTACAGCGGAGCTTCTGAAAGCGGGTGGAACACCGGTACTTGTAGTCCTTCAGAGGCTCTTCAATTCCGTCCTCCATGGTGGCACTACTCCAGAGGCGTGGAGCAGAAGTGCGGTGGTCTTGTTCTTTAAGAAAGGCGACAACGCTCTCTTAAAGAACTACAGACCGATTTCCCTTCTGAGCCGCGTCTACGTGCTGTTTTCGAGAGTCATTACGAATCGTCTCGCACGCAGACTTGACGACTTCCAGCCTCCCGAACAAGCCGGTTTCCGAAAAGGCTTCAGTACCATAGACCACATACATACCCTGCGGCAGATTGTACAGAAGACTGAAGAGTACAATCTGCCACTTTGCCTGGCGTATGTGGACTATGAGAAAGCCTTTGATTCCGTCGAAATTTGGGCGGTGCTACAGTCCCTTCAGCGGTGCCAAGTTGACTGTCGGTATATCGAAGTGCTGAAGTGTTTGTACAGTAGGGCTACGATGGCTATCCGAGTACAGAACCAGAGCTCGAAACCTATCCAACTGCAGAGAGGTGTAAGACAGGGTGACGTTATATCCCCGAAACTCTTCACCGCTGCATTGGAAGACGTTTTCAAGCTACTGGACTGGAAAGGATACGGTATTGACATCAATGGCGAGTACATCACTCACCTTCGATTTGCCGACGATATAGTCCTTATGGCAGAATCGCTGGAGGACTTAAGCACTATGCTCAATGACCTCAATAGTGCCTCCCAACGGATAGGTCTTAAGATGAACATGGACAAAACAAAGATCATGTTCAATGTCCATGTCACACCTATGCCGGTAGTTGTTGGGAGCACTATGCTCGAAGTTGTTGACGAGTACGTTTACCTGGGACAAATAGTCCGACTAGGTAAGTCCAACTTCGACCGAGAGGTCAATCGACGGATTCAACTCGGCTGGGCAGCGTTCGGGAAATTACGACATATCTTTTCGTCAGGTATACCTCAATCTCTAAAAACTAGATTGTACAACCAGTGCGTGTTGCCAGTGATGACTTATGGATCTGAGACGTGGTCCTTCACTGCTGGCCGTATGAGGACGCTTAAGGTCGCTCAGCGAGCTATGGAGAGGGCTATGCTCGGAGTTTCTCTGCGTGATAGACTCAGAAATGAGGATATCCGCAGTAAAACCAGAGTGACCGACATAGCCCAACGGATTAGTAAGCTGAAGTGGCAATGGGCCGGCCATATAGCTCGAAGAACCGATAACCGATGGGGAAGAAAGGTTCTCGAGTGGCAGCCTCGTACCGGTAGGCGTAGTGTAGGGCGACCCCCCACTAGATGGAGTGACGACCTGGTAAGACATGCAGGAAGTCGATGGATGCAGGTGGCTCAGGACCGTGCTTTGTGGCATTACTTGGGGGAGGCCTATGTTCAGCAGTGGACTTGTGAAAGGCTGTAATGATGATGATGATGAATTCATTTAAATAAATTTATAGAAATTATATGCTTTTTGTTGGTGCAAAAAGTCTATATTCTAAAGTTGGTTCATAGAAGAAGGTAAAGAAAAAAAAACACGCTTGCAATCATTATTAGTATAACGTTGGGTGCTTCATTGAGTCCAACCCTCTGCTCCATTCACCCAGTTGTTGCCAGGTGCCTCACGCATGTCGCATTCTTCGACATTGCTTTATCTAGTCTAGACAATGGGTGCTTACGCCCTGTATACCATTTTTATTTAAATTTAATCCACACGTTAGAATTTTAAAGCAATTCCCGTCTTTAAGTTTGAATGCTCAACGTGTGAAAGCAATAAAAGTCCCTCGGGTTTTAACTGTTAAACCGGTAGCACTATTACAAAAAGTTTAGGAGTTAAACTACACTCTACAAGAGTAAATAGAACTTGATTCTTAGTACAACACCACTGAAACGATTAGTTACAAATGCAATTAAATGTGTTAGATTAACCATGCAATTATGTTAAAAACATAGTAAAAACAGTGAATTGAATCTGTTAACAAGTTATTCTAGACACACTAGTTAAAATTTTTTGGTAAGATATTATCATGAAGTTTGGATAAAAACAAAACATCTTTATGGTAAATTATGACTACAATTTCTTATCCCGAGGGCGTCGTAAAAGTCAAAAAGGAAAGGAAAATACATTAAATCTAAAGGCATTTAACAGATAACGACGTAACTCTATAAAAATTGTACACCATAAAATCTATACGAGGCGAACTGCAAACGTCAGTCCGCAATATTAAAAAGGAAGAAATTAAGGTTTCGGTCTAATTTTGAGAATGCGAGTGTTCATTAGATCTTTACGTTTTGAGGTCATAGAAAGTTGTTCCGACTATTTCCGACTAGACGTCCGCCCGTGTGTGTGCGTGCGTGCGTGTTCCGTGCGTGCGTGAGTACGTGCGTGTATGCGTGCGTGTGTCAAATTTTTTCCGAATATCTTTCAAAATATTTAACTAATCAACTCCAGACATCAAAGACACTTTTTGTACTGACAAACGAAACGAACGAGGCGTTTAAAAGATGTAGCCATTGAAAAATTTCTAAATAATCATTTTTTGATATAACATTTGATTTTTGAGCTCCAAGAGTTCAAAAATTAACCAATTGGAAGATTTTCACGCGTCTCAATCTCGAAAAAAGTGGGAAGTTGCAGGGTTGGCATACAAGTCAACGTATTTTTTTTTCTATATTCTTTACTTTTTTTAATCATAGTAACCTTCTTTGCAATCAATGTGTTTTTGCCAACGCAGTGGCAGTTTATTGATGTCGTTCTTAAAGAAATATAATAATAATAATAATAATAATAATTAGGCGTAGGGAAGTGATGACCCCATCGCCCGCTGACGTGACGGTTATGTGACAAAACCGCTATGTCCGCGCAGTCAGTCAGCACCTTGCCAAGAGGTGTGAGCGCCGTGCCTCGGCAAAAATTGATGGTGCAAGGGCCCGCTTGTGCATATGGCCTCACCATGAAACGGCGCCGGGTCTGGGCGTCTCCCGTTAAATGATGCCCTGTATGGATGATGGAACACAGAAGATTGCGCAAAGGGCCGCTACCTGGAGGTCGCCAGGGCGCGTCTGGAGCTGGCGCTGGACGCGACAGCATGCGAACCGCCAGCCGAGCGCGAGGTGCTGCACGACCACCCAGCAGGCCCTCGCGTCCATCATCCCCACCAGCTTGCTTGGTGTCGGCAGGGTCTTCGCAGACCCAGCAATCGGCACCCACCACTGGTGGAGTACGCCGCATGCGATGGACCATCAATATGAATACAAACGCATTGCGGGCGTATTTTAGGGCGAAAGGGGGAGAAATTGGAGGTTTCTCGTATTGGCCTAGGATGCATCGTCTTTTTTCTGAGCTGGAGCCATCTATTACTGTCACCGAGCAAAACCTGGCAGACCAAGTTCGGTATATCTTACGCTCAAATATATTTGATGGCGCCGAACTCGAACGGCTACGACGTGAGGCTGTTCCCTCATCAAATGAAAACGCTACGACTGAGGGTGCGGTGCCACAAGTTGCAGAACAACCCGCACACGTGGATGCCGCCGTGAATACCCCAGTGGTTGCTGATTCAAATGATGATGGAACATTCACCCACGGAGCGATGGAAGAGGCGATTATGGAAACGCGCAGTACGCCTTTCGAAAATCAACCGCGACTTCCCCGCATAGCCCTAAGCAAGCGGAATCGGGCTGTCGTGAGGGCTCTGAATCCAATGCTGGTGACCTATTTGGAAGCCAGCCGGGACCTTTGCGAGACGGACTCAATTCTCTTTGGCGCCGCACTGGCAGTCTGCCGTATTATAGGCGCCAAACTTTCCACGGCTGGACGCACTACTGGACAAAATAGTGCTATTCCAGCCTGGAGAACAAGAATTGAAGAACGTATCGCAAAGGCTAGGGCCCTCATCGGCAGACTAATATGCTTCAGGTCAGGCAATACCAGGCCAAGGATTGTGCGCACCGTCAGGATGGCGTTTGCTGGGACAAATGTTAGTTTGTCCCAGCCGGATATAATGCAAAAACTGACGGAGCGCATAGACGACCTGAAGCAGAGAATCGCTGCTTGGGGAAAGCGAATTCGGCGAAAAACCGAGAGGTCGACACGGTTCAACCAGAATCGTCTCTTCCAGAGTGATCAGAAGAGGCTCTATAAATCATTGGAGCGACCAATGGTAAGTGGAACGGGCCCAGTACCGAATCAGGCCGACACGGTCGCATTCTGGCGCGGCCTGTGGTCAGAACCCGTAAACCACAACGAGGGCCCTTGGACGGAAGTTGTGGCGAGTCAGTGTGCAGGTATTACGCCCATGGACCCCGTCACCATAACGCCGGATGACGTAGCTGAAGCGGTCCGTAGGGCCTCGAACTGGAAAAGTCCGGGACTCGACGGGCTGCATCACTACTGGCTGAAGGGGTTCGTGGTGTGTCACACTGTGCCCGCCCGACAGTTTCAAGAGGTTCTCAACCAGAAGTCGCTCCCGAACCTCTTCACTACTGGGATCACCCATTTGGTTCCTAAAGGCCAGGATACCACAGACCCGAGCAAATACCGCCCCATCACGTGTCTACCGACCATATACAAGACACTAACATCCATTTTGAGCGTGAGAATCACTCGTCACCTGGACTCAAATCAGGTGATGTCGCGCGCTCAAAATGGATGTCGGGGCGGTGGTCGTGGAACCAAGGAACCACTCCTCATTGACGCGGTCATTGGCAAAGTGGTGAAACGCAACCGTCGGAACTTCTCCGCCGCCTGGATAGACTACAGAAAGGCTATACATGGCTAAAGAGAGTCCTCGGACTGTACAAGATAGACTGTACAGTTAGAGACTTCCTCGAGCAGTGTATGGGGCAGTGGAGTACGATCCTTTGTCATCTGGGCGAGCGGATGATGGCTGCGGAGAACCACATAAGGATAGGAAGGGGTATCTTCCAGGGCGATTGTCTGAGTCCAATTTGGTTCTGCCTCTCTCTGAACCCTCTCAGTAGCTTACTGGAGGGCTCCGGGAGGGGATTTCAGCTACGGAAAGGAGGGACAAAAGTGACCCACCTTTTCTATATGGATGACCTCAAGTTATTCGCCTCCAGTCGCTCTCATCTTATGGAATTGCTAAACATCACTTGTGAATTTAGCAATTCCATTGGAATGGAGCTGGGGACGGATAAGTGTGCGGTACTCCATGTTCAGAGGGGTAGGGTTGCTAACTCTGAGGGCATAGACTTATCTATGCCCGTCAACTTAAGGACCCTTTCCGAGGCTGAAACATACCGATACCTGGGTATGTCACAGAACATCGGTATCGATGAGGCTGGTATGAAACAGTCAGTTTGCGACGTGTTTTATGCACGCTTGACCAAAGTGCTTAACAGCCTTTTGTCCGGTGTGAATAAGACACAAGCATATAGCGGCTGGGTCATGCCTGTCCTCATGTATACCTTTGGCATACTCAGGTGGACTCAGACTGAACTTAACGCCCTGGATAAAAAAGTCCGCACTACCATGACGTCCCACAGGATGCATCATCCGAGATCGTCGGTAATGAGGCTGTACTTGCCACGAAAGCATGGTGGGCGTGGCTTCTTGAGCGCGCTCACCATGCATAATCGTGAAGTGTGCAGCCTCCGTAATTACTTCCTGGCAAGATCGGATGATCCATTCTATAAGGACGTCATTTCTTGTGATAAAGGACTTACCCCTCTATCCTTAGCCAACGAGCAATGGCAAGACCCGGCAGTGCAGACAATTTCCGACCGGGAGACCGTATGGAAGGAGAAGGAGCTCCACTGGAGGTTCTACAAGTCTCTACATGGGCCTTTCGTAGACACAGTAACCTCCCTCCACTGGCTACGCTTTGGTGACCTCTTCGGGGAAACCGAGGGTTTTGTCTGTGCAATACAGGATCAGGTTATTAAGACCAACAACTATCGGAGATACATCCTAAAGGATGGCACCATCGACATCCGTCGAGCTTGTCGCCATCCCGGTGAGTCACTTAGGCATGTCATCTCCGGTTGTTCGGCGCTTTCTAACTCTGAGTACTTGCACAGGCACAACCTAGTAGCCAGAATTCTACACCAGGAGCTCGTTCTGAAATACGGTTTCGTGGATCTAAAATTGCCGTATTACAAATACTTGCCGGAAGCCGTGCTCGAGAATGATCGCGCTAGGCCTTATTGGGACCGGGCCATCATCACAGACAGGACTATTCTTGCGAATAAGCCTGATATTGTGCTGATGGACCGGGCGCAGTCAAGGATATTTTTGGTCGACATTACCATTCCGTGTGACGAGAACCTCGTGAAAGCCGAAACAGATAAGCAAACAAAATATCTGGACCTGGCTCACGAGGTGACCGACATGTGGGGTGGTCTGCCGACCGAAATTATCCTGTAGTCGTCTCTGCAAACGGGCTAATCCCAGTCAGCCTCTCGGGTCATCTGAGGCGGCTGGGACTACGTGGCGGACCGCTCCAGGCTCAAATGCAGAAGGCGGTGCTCCTCGATACCGCCCCCATCGTCCGCCGGTTTCCTTCCCTTTCCCTCTAGCCCTCGGCCGTTTGGTCTCCCTGCCGAGGACCTCCATCTGGTTGGGCTTTTATTTATATATGTATTTTTATATTTAGTCTATGTTATTGATATTTATGTATATTTATCTTTTCATTTCCATTTATAATGATATATTTATAGAACCCAACCAGATGAGAGAACTAAATTGATACCCCCACATAATAATAATAATCCACGACTATCACACAACGCCATCTAGTCCCAAGCTAAGCAGAGTTTGTGTTATGGGTACTAGACAACTGATAAACATACTTATATATTTCTAAATACATAAATATTATAGATAAATTACACCCAGACACAGAACAAATGATCGTGCTCATCACACAAACATTTCTCCTGGGTGGGAATCGAACCTACGACCACACTCGAACACACTAGACCAACAGGCCTGTCAATATGCTGGACGGGATGCAACAAATTCAAAGGCATTTTGTACTGACTCTCGGGTATTGAATTTTTTTCCCGCCAAAAACTTGCGGGGACGAGCGATTGACCAAAGACGTTTGGAGTCGTGTCAGCTTCTCTATTATTGTCTTCAGTTCTTCATAGTCCACATCTGCAGTAATGCTTATCCCGTTTGGTATGAAGCATTGATGAATTACATTGGCGCTAGACCACCAAACAGTGACCGTCACTTTTCTAGCGGTAAGTTGTCGTCAAGGGCATTGTTTAGTACAACCAACATGCTGAGTGCTTGCAACTGTCAAACAGAATCCATTTTTCATCGCGGGCAGCGGTATACAGTACGCTCTGTAAACGTTGTTGATGTTGCCACGACGGTACACATATTCCATATTTTCTCGAATTTTTAACGTATCCCTGAAGACGAAAAAGATTAAAATGCTATGAAAAAATAAGGCTATCAATATACAAATGGCTAATTTCGAAAAAAAGTTCCATGTTTTCAAAATAAAATGTATTTGAAATTGTAATTTTTCACCACACAAAAATTAATTTGATTTGAAATGGCAAGTACTGCAGAACGGCAATTTCTCATAGAGACCTATTATTTCAATGTTATATAAATAAATCATTGTTTTAAATATAATATACATTTTAATTTAACATACACTCGAATTGTCCTTCTTTTTGAAGTTGTTTATAAAGATGCCCGGCACATACATGGAACTAGCGATCCGGCCGGCTTCGCTTCGCATTTCTTGTTACGGATTTTCAAGTTTATTACAAAGCGAGGTAATCAATATACGCATTTTGTCCTATAGTTTTTGTAAATGCCCCAAATGAGTGTTACTTGACTTACGATGGACTATGAACGAAATGTATTGATATAAGGACTTTATCATCCAGGACTGCACTTACAGTCGAGTAAGCAAGATCGTAGGCAAGAACTAGCTTATACTAAGCTTATCTTATAAAAAACTTATCCGTCCAACTTCATAATTTTAATCAAAACTTTTAACTTATCTGTCCCATTCATGAATAGGTACAGTGAAGAAGAGCTGTAAATTTTAAAAGAAAAAAGATGAAAATGTAACTTCCGAAACGTGCTTAGTTATTTCCCGTTAGTTTGGGTTGTTTTTAAAACGCTGTTCATTTTCTAGTTATAGATTAAACGAGATAGATGTTTGAGCAAATGATGGGAGGATAAGGACTTAAATTTTACACTGAAAGCAACTAACATTTTAGTGCGCTTCGCTTTTATTTCAATTTAAGTGTTGGATTAAGACCGAGCGACATTCCCTGGAATAAGATAAATTTTGCTCTTATTCTACAACTTCTATCTTCCAAGCGATGCAGCTGATTTACATGAATGATTTTTATTGGAGAGGGGGCAAAAGAGCATACAGCTCACTTAATGGTAAGTGATTACCGCTGCCCATGAAGAACTGCAACACTCGGGGAGTTGCAGATACACCGGCCTTTTAAAAAGTAGCCGGTTCTTTTCTTGAGGGTCCCTAAATCGTATCGGTCCAGAATAATCTCTGGTGGTAGGCGATTCCACAAGTAAGTTGTGCGAGAAAGAAACTTCTTATAAATGGTATTGTGGATTTGTCGCGATGTGAGATTGTGAAATTGTTCGGCTGGAATTAGTCCGAACAATTCCTCAGAGCACTCCCCGTGATAAACGCCATCAAGTCAAGCATATCAGAAAGAGCTCGGTCGCTGACGATTCGAACGGCTATGCGCTGGATGCCATCAAATGGAAGAAGCTGGCACTGGCGAGCCCCAGCCCATATATGGGAATATTATCTCATGTGCAGCCGAACCTGCGCCTATAAAGTTATAAACGGTGTGTCGGCAAGAAATACTGTCCAGCTCTGCTGAGCACGCCAAGCTTTTTACAGGCCAATTTGACTTTATCTTTCAAGTGGCCACTAAACTGCACGTGACTCGATATGTCGACGCCAAAGATTCCGATACCGGCTAAAGTAACAAGGGGAGTGGTCCTGCAATTTTGCGAGAGCGACCAAACAGTGGCTTTTTTCTGCCTCCGATAGATACTACAGGTGATGAAATAAAAATTTCTGTGCATACTAGACAAAGACATCCCGCTAGAAGCAAATCCGCCGCTAAAGCCGATTGGGACGGATTTGCTAGAAGCAAATCCGTCCCAATCGGCTGAACTTTAGTGCCAGACACGGCGGCAACCTGCAAAACGCAACCGCGATGGGAGCGTCGGTGGCAACAGGGAAGGTACATAATCTTCCACATCAGGGACTCACGTAGGCGAGGTAACCGGTTGTGTCAGACCATATGCCAAAGCAAAGATGTAGACCGAATTACTCACATGAATGGTTAAACGGGAACCAAGCCATTCAGGGTAGGGGGCGTTAAAAGCACCAAGCATCACGATCTCTGCGAATGGAACCACGGTTTCTGCGGTTTTAGCATGGAGTCTGGAGCCATTTGGACGTGGTCGATGAGTCACTCTGTGTCGGCATTACTACTATGGGACCTATAGAGGCACCCATAGACGTGATGATAGACGTCACAATCTACGCGCAGCCATGTGATGGACAGATACTACTTTCAAGGCTACCGAGGCGTCGAAAACAGATGTCTTCTCTGACGTACACGCAAATTACAGCCAGAATCGGTGTTCTTTTGCGAGGATTTGTGGTTTATCATATCTGATGTAATGGTGGGTATGATCCTGAACATGTTCACAGACTGCAGACTTCCCAGAGCGTCAGTGCTTCACGTCAGCTATATGTTCTTTCACGTGGGTTTTTATGGATCTTTTTGTTTGACCTATGTAAGAGAGACCACATTCACAATCTGACTTGTACACTCCTGTATCTTGTAGACGGACATTACACTTGACGGATGGTAAAAATTGACTAATCTTCTTCGGCGGCTTGTAGTATGTTTTAATCGAAGCTCGTTTCAAGATGTAGCCAATCTTGTCTGTGACTCCTCTGACAGGTAGTACAGCTCGACTGTGGCCGGCTTTACTCGGTAGGCGCGGGACCCGAAGCTTGTTGTCTTGCAATACTTGCTTGACGTGCGACGACTCTTTAAAGCAACTCTTCCAGGAGGAACTGCGTTATATATTGATTTCGGCATGTAAATGCTGGTATTTCCTGCATTATTAAGTCGTCAGAGTTTTATATCATATACAGATGAAACAAAACTCTGACAACTTAGTATACCCGTTTGTACCATCTACAGCTGACAATTCTAGCATAAATGTCTATTTATCTTAATTTTTGTATAAATTTATTTTTAAAGACTTATTCTTTATCTCAAAATTATTTTTGACCTGGCTGTGCAGAATATTTTTTTTTTTATTTTAAAGCTACTAAGAACATTAAAGTGACTAATAGCTATTTTTACTAATATACAATTTGTATCCTTTTCATTGAAAAAAAAAACACTAATTGAATTGGACTCTCGTCGATCCCGATTTCACAATATATTCTTGTCACGTACCTGAGAACCACATTCTCACGTTTGTTCTAAATTTTCCGCAATTGGGTTTACTTTTTACCTGATAAACTTCGATGTCAATATATGTTACTACGATTTTATTTTCCTCATGTTTTTATTATCACTCAAATTCATAAATCCTTATAACAAAACTTTTGACCTAATAATAAGTAATAATGAAAGTGCATTTGCAAGTAACGAAGTGAAAGAAAGCCATTACCCTTGAGCCATATAGATAGACATCACTCACGCCAAGAAATCAGTTTAACTTGTATTCCAATTTCATAACTAGTAACGGACATAAACGAGAGAATGAATTTTCATAATGTCGATTATAGTATTATGATCGAGGAGATTGAAAAAATATCTTGGAATGAAATTTTTATTACATGTGGTGATGTTGATGAAATGCTAAAAGTTTTTTATTGTAAGCTCCACGAGGTTATAGGACATAGTAAATACCCGCGTAGGTTTTCAAGGCCAAGCGAAGTCTATCATAACTTTGTTACTGACTTAAATGACATTGAAAGTTCTTTATCAAGTTGAAAGTTTGCTATCATATCCCAAAAAGCCCCAACCATTACATCAGATTTGATAGACTTCAAATCCTCGGGAAAGAACATCGATTCCTACCAAAGATGATACGTGAGGCTATTGAAATTAAAAAACATCCTATATTCAATAGAGAAGGAGGCTGGGTACTACCACCTGCTTGGGACCCTATAATTAATATAATTAAAACTAAACCCAAGCATACCACTGCAAGACTTCAAAACATAGTTAGTTCATTCTGCGTAGATCGGACCAAAAACAATAATTAAAAAGCTGAAGGTACTCCGGGTTAACTTTGACATCGGGACGTCAGTCACCTCAGTCTCCCGTGACCATGGGTGCTGAAAAGCACCCGAAACGTCGGGTATTAAAACTAAAATAAATAAAAAGCGATAAAATCCGTAAAAGTAGTTTTAATCAATGTATAGTGTTTGCGTAAATATAAGAAATTTAGAAGACATTGAAAGTCATAAAAAATCACTGTACCCGATAACGCCTGTCACGTGTCGACAGAGTAGTGGACTTTACCAGTAGTAGGCTGTATCGGTAACCGTTACTGTTACAGCCTACTTAAGTCCACTGCTGAAGATAGGCCTCCCCAATAGTCTGCCTCATAGGGGATATTTGCCATAGTTGCCACGCTTGGCAAGTTATTAGGGAACGATGCTGCCCATCTCTTGATTTTTTCCCTCCGTCGCTTCTTTTTTATAGAAGACGGGGCAAACGAGCATGCTGCTCACCTGATGGTAAACTACTATCATTGCCCATGAACAACTGCAACACCAGGAGAATGCAGGTATGCATGCAGGTACGTTACTGAGCTTTTAGAAAGGAGTAAGCTTTCTGAATTGAAGGTCACTAAGTCGTATCGTTCCGGTAAAATCGTCGGTGGTAAACAATTCCATAGAGTGGTTGTACGAGGAAGAAAACTCCTAGTAAAACGCCTAGTGGTGAACCGCCAAGCATCCGCATGGTATGGGTGGTATCGTGAGATTTTACGCCATCTGCGTTCATGAATTTTGATGGCTGAAATTAATCTGAACAATTCCTCGGTGTACTACCGTGGTAGATGCGATAGAATATGCTATGGAATCCAACGTCCACACAGCGCTGAATGCGGTCAAGTGAAAAGATTTGGCATTGGGGTGCTCCGGCTCAGAAATGAGAACAGTATTCCATGTGAAGTCAAATTTTCTGGCGTGAAATACTGTCGCACTCCGCTCAGCACGCCAAGCTCTTTATAGTCCAATTTGGACTTTCCTACCAAGTGATCACAAAATTGCACATTATTTGATTAAAACTGCGGAGATACGATGTAGGAGTTCCTTTTAGTGGTAAACGCGCAAACTTGTGTCCTCAGGGGCTGGAACTGGAATAGATTCAGTCGCTCCCAATGCGATACTTACTACTCTTACTACACCCACGGGACTATATGGGGTAGTATTGGATACTCTTACACTATTGCCACACAGTAAGACGCAAACGAGAGAAACAAATCAGTATATTGGCTTAATAAATACTAGAAATTAAAAAACTGTCCATGCCATATGTAGTTTACATATGAAATGTATTTACCGATAGCGTAATTTATTAAAAGAATTTTAATACCGGGCATTCGTCAGGAATAGCTAAAGGATTTTTTTATGTTGCTTGTTATCTAAAGTCTATGGTAGCTATTTTCTCTTATTAACAGAAACAAAAACTTTTTATTAAATATAGATTATAAATAATACATACTGAAAGTCACTTTTTAGTTTAAATACCACTGGTTTATTTAAAAAAAATCTGTCACGGTAAGAACCAGGAAAAATCCCAGCGGGATTTTTTAAAATAATGTATGAGTGTAAACTAGTATTTATAAATAACAATGAAATAAATATAATAACAATTGAAACACACAATCTACATCACATAACAAATTAGAAAAATCTAATAGTGATCACCTCAACAAAAATTATTAACATTCATCTATCAAAATAAATATTAAGAAAAATGCATTTGTGTCGCGGAAACGTAGATGTTTGCTTAAAAAAAAATTAAAAAATCATTTGCAATTTAATAAGAGGCACCTGAAACATATTAAAGAACAATTACAGTATCTTCTACAAACAAAGAACTTTATATTAGTTACTGCAAGTTCTAATTAAAAATCACTTTACTCAATCTCTTCCCTCAAAGTTTTGAAGCAAATAAATGAACTTTTGCTCACAAATCCCGGAACAACTAAACTAGTCTTTCTAGCTTAGTAATCTGTACCCTAGGCATTATTTCTGAAGTGAATAAACTTCTTGAAAATTATTTTTATAGAATAAGTGTGATAAACAGAGACACAGTTCACCTGGTTGTAATTGGATACCGTGGCCCAATTCAAATACATAAAACACCTACAAAATAGAGGAGAAATTCTTCGATTATCATTTTTTTTCAAAGAAACACTATTGATACAGCAAGTTTAAAATTGGAGTTACAGTATGTTTTCTAAATAAAGTTTTAACAAACCAAGTTAAGGCACACAGATAAAACTAAAAAGCTACGTTTTAAAAGAAATACATAAAAAGTGAATACTTATTTAAGGGCCAATTTTTCAATCATCAGATAAAAAGTTGTTCACCAAATAAATTACAAACTGACTGATATTTATCCCAGTATATTTTACGTGGAAAAGCCATGCTGCAGCTATATTAGCATTGTTACGAGCTTAGGGTTCGTGACAATAAAAACTGCCGATTGAATTACCAAAATTAACACTTTTACTACCGAACACCAATTAAAACTTAAAAGACACTAATAATTAATCAAACTGATTCTCTTTATTTCGCTCCGAAACTTCGCTTGTCTCGCCAAATTCAATACTGCCCCGATCGTGGCATGCTGCGGGTTTAAATACACTTTTACACCGAAACATCCAGAATATTCAAGTAAATACGCGCGCCAACCGATCAGGCACCGAAAGTTCGAGTGTAGGGCTTCTAGAAAGCTTAGTTCTTCAATTCGATACTAGAAGGCGCTGTTGGTTGAAAGATTAGACATGGCATTTTCTGGAAAGCTCTCCTCGCTCTGATACCCAACACTAGATGGCGCTAGTGCCAGATACCGGACGTCAACTTAGGCGCGCGACACTGCCCCTTCCTAAGCCATGCTCGTCCCGAGCATTATCGGCCCCATAATAACGCGTCAGGCGATCCACATGGACGATCTTAGGAGTCCCCCTTGCGCCTTTCTGTATCCGTTAGGTTACATCGTTGATCGTGGTCACAATCCGGTACGGGCCGTCCCATTTAGCTTGAAGCTTATGAGATTTCCCTTTGCTGCGGACTGGATTGTGCAACCACACTAGTGAACCTTCAGCAAACCCTTTTTTGTTCAATTTGCGGTCGTATCGAGTTTTCATCTTTTCGTCTTTTCATAAATGTCATTGTTCCGCTAGTCATTTGCATAATCGGTTATACTGCGTGGGGCATCAGGTGGTATCCCGGTGATCAGGTCTGCAGGCAGCCGTAATTCTCTTCCAAAGTTTGCGAAAGCTGGTATCACTGATGTACTTTCGTGAATGGCGCTTCGATATGACAACAAAAACGGTTGTATGTGCTTGTCCCAATCTCGTTGCCGATTTTCTACAACTTTTGCTAGGTACCTCTCAAATGTCTTATTGAATCGTTCTACCATTCCATCAGATTGCGGGTGATAAGAAGTCGTTATTGTTTTATGAGTACCCATAACTCGAAAAGTTTCCTGGAATGTTTGAGACTCAAAATTCCTTCCTTGATCGCTGTGAATCTCTAAAGGTACTCCAAAACGACAGAAGACTTCATGAACTAGTTTATCTATGACTGTTGAAGCTTCTGGATTTGGAATGGCGAAGAGAATAGCCATTGACGTGGCCCCGCCACGTCAATGGCTATTCTCTTCCATGGTGCACCAACATTGTACAACTTCAATGCACCTCTACTACGAGTCTGAGGTCCCTTTACAGCCGCACAACTTGTACATTTGCGACAACAGTCCTCGACATCGTTTCGACAGTGGACCCAGTGTGTGACCCAGTGAAACCGTTCTCGGATTTTCAGTAGAGTTCGTTTAATTCCCAGATGGCCTCCTGAACAATCATTATGGTACAGCTGTAGAACATCCGGTACTCTAGCTATAGGGACAACCATTTGCAAATGACAGCTGTTTCCCCGAACATTTTCCCATTTACAATCTGATCCTGCAGCATCACCATCAGAGCACCTAAGTCAGGTGCTGCAGGTGTAGGAGATGCTGACGGGCCAGCCTCCGTGGCTGGCACTTTGCCCTCAGACGTCTGCGGCATTGCACCTCCAAATCGTCTCTGGTTCGTCTCCTGCTGGTGTTGACTTCGGGTACAGACACCCTCCATCTTGTCCTTAGGTAAAATTGGCATGATTTTATCCCACTTCTGACACCAATTGTTATGAGCTTAGGGTTCGTGACAATAAAAACTGCCGAATGAATTACCAAAATTAATACTTTTATTACCGAATACCAATTAAAACTTAAAAGACACTAATAATTAATCACACCGATTCACTTTATTTCGCTCCGAAGCTTCGCTTGTCCCGCTAAATTCAATACTGCCCCGATCGTGGCATGCAGCGGGTTTAAGTACACGTTTACACCGACACATCCGGAATATTCCCGTAGATACGGACGCCGACCGACCAGACGCAGAAAGTTCGAGTGTTGACCTTCTAGAAAGCTTAGTTCTTCAATTCTGGATGGCGCTGTTGGTTGAAAGATTAGTCATGGCATTTTCTGGAAAGCTCTCCTCGCTCTGTTACTCGACACCAGATGGCGCTAGTGCCAGGTAACAGACGTCAACCTAGGCGCGCGACAGTATTATAGTTGTAGCGTAAATGGATCGGCTCGACCGGGGTGGGACCACGCTCTTACAGAATACCAGCGTAAAACTGCAGATTAATGCTGCTGTGCTTCTTATGTTGAATGCAGAGAACCGGTGACCCGTTGTACTGGAAAGGAGGCATTCCATCTTAGTCCTCACGGGTGACAACGCATTTGCATTTTGATTCGTAATCGAGGATGGATGTAGATGTCTATGGGCCACAGCAACCACTTATCAACAGGTGAACTCGTATGCTCGTTTGTCCCCTTCTCCTATAAATATGTGTATGCCCTTCTTCTATAAAAATATATTTTACGTCTATGATTTTATCCTATGAAAAACTTTTTGACAAGTCGACCCTAAGTTATATCGATCCTTAATTCAATCACCAAATTATTTGAAAAGTTGAAAATTGTCATTTCGATCCCCTAATTGGGCATGACAGACCCGCATCAGGTTACAGGTTACGTAAAACTTATCCAACGTGTGGACCAAGGTATTCTTCTTCACAAATTATTACGTAACGTTATGAAAATTTACAGATAAATATCTTTCTGCTCCCCGGTACACGCCTATATATTCGATAAAATAAATATAACGTTAAGAGTAACGTTCTAGGCCAATCCAGATCAATTCAATCATACCATCTCCAGCTGTGTTAAAATATTGTGAAGGCGACAATTTTACTAGAAAAACCCAAGGAGAGATGCGCATACCACACATTCCCATTAATTTTTAATTGGTTTTGTTTTAAACAGTTCCAAATTCCATTAAAATTAGCATTTACATCGACACTAAAATACAAATCCCAATGTCAAACCTTGATGGGATTACGTTTTTGTACAGCGTGTTTTTCCTATGGTCAGCTCTGCGTTGCCTGCTCGCGTATTTCTATGGCTCAAAATCTGCACGATAACACAGAACGAAACCAACTATTTAATGTAGTATATGTGGCGGAACTGTCGACGTGCCGAAAGCGAAACGCACCGAAACCTAAATTCCGCTATAAAAGGTCTGAAATTTACGCGCTATGTACACAGAACAGCTCCAAAATAACACGTAGCGTTGGCCGCTCGCCGGACTGAACACCTTGGGAAATATATAAAAGTGCCTTGCAGTAGAGCGTCCTGTAACTTTTCATTCTATCTATTATATTATATCCCGTGGGTGCCGTAAGAGACAATAGAGGGAAACAATTCAGGAGATGGGCAGCCGTATGTTCCTAATGAGGACTAAGTAATTTAAAAATAAATTCCACATAGTCACCTACAGACCCGGTTAAAGAAAGAAGGTAAGTATAGAGAACCGGAGACCCTCTTTACTGGAAATGAGGCATTCCATCTCAGTCCTCACGGGTGACAACGCATCTGCATTTTGATTGGTAATCGAAGATAAATGTAGATGTATATGTGCCACAGCGACCACTGACCACCAGATGAACTGTATGCTCGTTTGTTACTCTTAACCTATAAAAAAATTATCTACACAAGATTACATTTGTAGTTAATTTTTTGAAACGCTTTTCCATTTGATTTAACTGAATGTGGGTATTAATATGGACATATATGTACGAATGTGCCGGAATATTACAATTCAGTTTTCACCTACCACCGGAACTACATCTGAGTAATTTGAAATTTTCAAACCGGTAATTTTATGACCATATCCCTGTATTCTTACTAGAATTTTTACAGCTCATAATTAATGCATGTTGTATGTATTAATGTAATGGAGGTTTTATAATCCAGTTTTCAGCCAATTTTACAGACGTATTAAGTAACAATGATATTGATAATTACGACCTATAATTCAAGGATCATCACAACTCATGTTCAATGCATGTTTAATTTATTTTTAGCACCAATATTATTAAAATTTTGCTTTTTTTTAATAATATCGGAGATGAAGAGTAGAAACAAATTAAATTTTTAGTGTTATCCTTCATTAGGGTTGCCGCTAAAATTATAAAATACCCAAGTTCTGCTGTATTTCGTGCTGTCATATCGTCCTTCGTGGTAATGACAGAAATTTCGATTCATAATCAACGATAGATATACATGTCTAATGGTCACCACGTCTACTTACCATCAGGTAGATTGTCTGCTTGTAATTCACCCTTATCTCTTTACTCTAAAATTTGCGCTATGCATATAAAATTATTCTAAATTGAATGAACACTTATGAACTCCTCTCACTTTAATCATTCCTACATTCGTAATACAATACAGCGGGCTTAGTACTACGATTTATAGATTAAGAAGCCTTTAGCGTTCCAATCTGAATTGATCGAGTTACAATTCAATGATGCATCCCTTGAATAGCAATTCGATAGTATACCTATGCTACTGTAGAAGACATAATCATCCATACCTTCTGCGGCTTCACGAGTATCATTGCAAATTGGTATTAATGTAATTAATACATATTAGTAGCATTTTTAAAAAAAAAATGCAAATGAAGTGACGCATTTCAATATGTCTTGTGTGTTCTTGTGAAGATAAACTGGTGTAATAAATCACTCGCAGTTCGACACGTTCGCAGTTGAAGTTAACAAAGCAAATCTATCGTCAGAAGGTAAATGCCAGTAGCGAAAATGATTGAGTAAAGTCTCTTAAATTTTTTCGTATTTACATTGCAATAAAATCGGTAAAGAAGAGCTTAGTATTTATATTTTATTATATACTTAAAAATCAAACGGTAAGAATTAATATTACAAAACATGTCATTTTGTCAGCCTTTTCAAGGCCACTGGTGAACCCAGGACCTATCTAAATCCAGGTGGCACATCCTCGGAAAGTCTTTATTTAAATATCATGTATGTAAAGTTATCAAAATCGAGAAACTAATAATGATAATACTGCTTCTCATCGCAAGTCCGTGAAATATTTTTTTAATATAAATATTATTTAATCTCTACATATTATAGAACAAAGTCACTTGCCGCCGTCTATACGCTTAGAACTTTTAAGCACAGCTCATTAGAGCCACCCGGTACCCGACCCTCACTACCTCGCTTCGAGCGGTTCGTATTCTTCGTATGGATTTGTACGGGCCTACGCTCACTACATCAACTCCGTTCCATCACCGGATCGCCTCGCTCGCGAGGTGTCCACGCGCGGACTGCGAGTGGACCACTCGATGATAGCTCGCTGTTTACATGCTTGCCTCGCGTGAAGCGCGAGCTGGCAACGCACAGTTCATGCGAGTACGATGCGGTGCTCTCCACCAACCCTTCATTTTGAGCCTTTCTTTCGAATGTTTCGGTCGCATTGTTGTTTGTTTTTAAAATGAACAAAGAAAAAGTTATAGAGGAAGTTCGGAAGTATAATTTATTGTACGATTTAAGAGTCAATCGTTGATCACCCCAAGTCCACTCGTTGATGACGCGAGGTCCGCTCGATGACCACGCGAGGTTCCCTGGTGACAACGCGGCGTCCACCCGTCGACTACGAGTGGACGCCTGGCGACGAGGCGGTGAGGGTTGGGTGCTGGGTGGCTCTAATAAGCTGTGGACCTTTAAACTACGCAATGGATATTGAAGCGGTTTTCATCAATAAACAGAGAGATTTAAGAGAAAGGTTTTTATTTATAATACATGTATTATATATAAAAATAATGAATATAAGTAATATATTATAAATAAAAATAATGCATATTATCGAAGAGAATTATATAAATAAAAATCACACTTGAGCACGGCTGAACTGATTTTTATTGAAATTTTAGTGTGTGTATGGATGGGTCCCTGGATAGTTTGCATTCACAATTGGACCTAGTAGGTGGCGCTGATATCGAGATCCAGTTATCACCCGTGTGAAGCCGTGGTGAATGGGATATTAATTAAATTATTGATTTATTAATTACAAATTAAAATTAATTAAATTACATAAATGTACCATAATGAAATTGGAGACATTATTATTTTCATGGCTCATATATTCAAAGCATTATATTATTGATATGTTGCAAACTCGTAACATTCATTGCTATGCAGATGACAGCACTGGTAATGTTCTTTACACCGACCGAGCCAATATTTCTCGGGAAAACGTCTCCGAGTGCCGGGACAAACTTGTGTCTGAAGTCGAGTCTTTGCTGAACAGAGTCTCGGATTGCGGGCGACTAAATTTAGTCCAGTTTAACCCCCTGAAGACACAAGTTTGCGCGTTAACCGCTAAAAAGAACCCCTTTGTCGTATTTCCTCACTTCCCTTGTTGCCTAAGCCAGTATCGGAATCCTCGGCGTCGACATATCGAGTGACGTGCAGTATAATAATACAGTATAATTTCAATGCCCAGAGGGGTAGGCAGAGACTACAGACTTCCATTTGGCACGATCCTGACACGCCTCTCTCGCCTCCTTCACATCCATACACCTACGCATACATGCTCGTCGGTTAAGGGTACTCCTAATTTGGCCCGTTTTCAGTAAATCGTCAATTTGGTCGATAAATTTTCGCCTAGGACGTCCCTTTCCGACTCTGCCATTCACTTCTGCAACATAAATTTTCTTTGTCACTCTTTCCTCATTCATTCTTTCCACATGACCAAACCCACGAAGCATTCCTTTCTTAATCCTGGTTACAACATCATCTTGCAAACCACACTCTTCTCCTATTACACAATTTCTTACCCTGTCATTCAGATTCACCCCTAACATACTCCTTAACGACCGCATTTCTACTGCGTTCATTCTACTCTCGTGCTTCTTCTGCCACACCCAACTTTCACTACCATACGTTAAAGTAGGGACCAACACAGCATTGTGAATTGTCATACGTGCCTTTTTCGACACATTTTGACTCTTTACGATAGAGTGCAGGGCCCCATTTACTCTATTTCCCGCATTCAAATTAAATACGCAGCCCAAATATACAAACTCATCTAATTGCTCAATCAACTCCCCTTCTATTCTTATTTTACATATCGTTTTACTTTCTTCTCTTTCAAAAACCATAACCTTCGTCTTACTTGCGTTTACTTTCATACCCCTTTCTTTTAATGATCTGTTTTGTGATCATTTATGTGACCATCATTTGCAACTCGGCCGCCGACGACGCAAGAATAACTTGATCTTCGGCGTACAAAACTCGTTAACTCACCCATTCTTAATCCTCATTCTTCAACTTTCAAATTTTCTACAACAAAACAACTGTCCATAAATAGGTTGAACAGCCACGGGGAAGCCACACAGCCCTGTCTGATACCTTTATGGATGTTAAACCAGTCCGAGTAGGCCCCGTTGATCCTAACACAAGCACTAGAGTCCCTATAAAGAGACTCCAATGCCTGTATCAAGCCAGCGCTCAACGCAAATGAGTTCAGTGTTTGCCATAGCACATCCCTATCCACTCTGTCATAGGCCCTTTCCAAGTCCATGAACGCACAAAAAACCTTTTGGTTTTTGGCCAAATACTTCTCCGCGATCATGCGCATGCACAACATATCAACATTTCATATATTCACATAATCACCATCATTACATATAACATTAGCACAAATAATCGGTGTTGTGGCGGCGTAAAAAACACCATAATCTCATATAACCCCCTGGGTGTCCTAACAGGCGAAAAAAGGAAACTAAAATATCTCTGGTTCTCTACACTCATCATACGAAACACAAAAGCATTAAGCTACCAATTTTACGCTGGTATTCTGTGGTAACATGGTCCTTCTTCAACATTTTCCTGCTAGCACTTCCGATAATAAAGCTAGAGGATCATCTACCACGTTTATTCAATACTATGTGGAAATCTTTGTAGAAGGCCTATATTCAGCAGTCAACTCTGAGGAGCTGTAATGATGATAATGATAATGATTACATAAATATCATACACTCGATTGCTTAAAGTAGCATGAAAATAATAATGTCTACAATTTCATCACAGCACATTTATATAATTTATTTAATTATAATTATTTTTTTCTTGTAATTAATAAAACAATAATTTATTAACATTCGATTCGCCCCAGCTTCATACGGGTGATTACTGGATCTCGACAACAGCGCCACCTATCGAGTCCAATTGTGAATGCAGACTATCCATACACACACCGAAATTTCATCAAAATCAGTCCAGCTGTTCAGGGCTTCACCCGCCAGTACGAGGCCGCCACTCAAGAACCTTTACTCCCTATCGATTATCGGTTCTTCGAGCTATATGGCCGGCCCATTGCCGCTTCAGCTTACTAACCCTTTGGGTTATGACGGTCACTTTGGTTCTACTGCAGATATCCTCATTTCTAAGTTTATCACGCAAAGAAACCACCAGTAAAGCCCTCTCAATAGCTTGCCGAGTGACTGAGCTTCCTCATACGGCCAGCAGTGTGAGAGACCAAGTCTCAGATCTATAGGTCAACACTGGTAGGACGCACTGGTTGTACAATCTAGTTTTGATGTTTTGAGGTATGCCTGACGAGAAAATGTGTCGTAATCTCCCGAACGCTGTCCAGCCGAGTTGAATCCCTCTGTGGACTTCTCAGTCGAAGTTGGGTTTAGTTCGAAGTTGAAGGTGGTTTACCTGGAACAAATAGTCGGTCTATTTGTGCCAAATAGACCGACTATTTGTTCCATGTTAAACCGAATTCGTTGACGAGTATGTTCGTTAACAAATTCGAGTTTAGTGCTCCCAACAACCACCGGCATAGGAGTGACATGTACATTACACTTGAATTTTGTTTTGTCCATGTACTTATTAAGACCCAACCGTAGGGGCACATTATTGAGGTCATTGTGCATAGTGCTTAGGTCTTTCAGTGATTCTGCCATAAGGACCATATCGTCGGCAAATCAAAGGTGAGCGATGTACTCCCTATTGACGTTAATACCGTGTCCTTTCCAGTCCAGTAACTCGAAAACATGTTCCAATGCAGCGGTGAGTTTCGGGGATATTCCGTCACTCTGTCTTACACGCCTCTGCAGTTGGATAGGTTTCGTACTCCGATTGTGTACTCGGATAACCATTGTAGCCCTACTATTAAAGCGTAGAAAGCGATACTATAAAGCAAATTATGAAAAGTTAATATTCGCGAGAGGACAAATGCGTCATTTTTTCATCCCTTATTCTGTGCTCATATATATCTGTATCTAATTACGCTAAGAATTTGTCGCGAAACGACAGCGCAATAGCGAGACGATAAAGAATGTAAAAGTATTTCTACTAAACAAGACATTACCTTTTCGCTTCTAAAGAATGTATAAGACTAGGTATTCTTAAATGTTACCACAAGCCAAGATCACGTAATCCCAAAACTATATATATATATATATATATATATATCTATATATATATATATATATATATATATATATATATATATATATATACATATATATATATATATATATATATATATATATATATATATATATATATATATATATATATATATATATATAACTATGAGCGTTAACAAAGAGCTCTCTAAGTTGTTCTAAACTGCACTACAAACATATTGTGTGTTTTTACGAGTATACTGAGTAAAATTTGCGTAACGACTGACGACCAAAATCGAGGAAATAAATTCTCGGTGATTTTTCTTCCAATTGGGTTTTCAGCAATAAATTATACAATACTCTAGTGAAAATTCTGCAACATTCTGTACACACCGCTAAGTTTGGAGAATACATACAAGCTACTTTCAATGTTTTTCATTCGTAATGGCACAAAGACTGAAATGAAAATACTCTACATACCCTGAAGTGTCGAATATGATAGGTATTGTATAAAGTCGTAAATGAGGAATGACCTGTCACATTTAACTAAAGGTTACAATTGGCAGAATTAACGAATTCTTCATTAGAGGATATATTGCAAATCTGATAATATTTGGGTAAGCAAGGTTCTTAAATAATCGCCTCGTATCGGTAAACGGAGTGAGAAAAAAAAGTAAGTAAAGGATAAAATTCCTAAAAAAAGTGTTTTCAATGTGTGGTGTTCGCGTAAATATAAGAAATCATTAGATCATAAAAGTTGTTTATAGCTATTATTTTAAGTCTGTGATCACAATGGAAGAATATAAAATAAACACGAACTTATTTAGCATATTGCGGGTATTAGTTATACTTGAGCTAGTTCTTGCACAAAGTAGAATATCAGCATGCTGTTACGATATGGATATGCTGGTACAATCAGAATAAAGACGCATTGTGCACAGGACACAAAGGAAGGCAATATCGCAAAACTTTTGCAAACGTTTGAGAACACATTGTTTTCGTGACTTTGTGTAAAATTCCTAAAAAAAAACGTTATACTCGAGAAGTATTTTTATAGAATAATGTGATTAACGAGCACACAGTCCACCTGATGTTAATTGGATGCTGTGGCCCTTAGATATCTACATCTATCCTCGATCAAGGATAAAAATTCAAGTGCCTTGGCACCCTTGAGGATCATGATAAATATCCTCGTTTCCAGTAAAAGGGATCTTCGTTTCTCACCATACCATACGAACAGTAGTATTAAGCTACTACTTTTAGCTGGTATTCTGTGAAAACGCGGTACTTCCCCGGCCGGGCCAACCTGTTTTCCTACAACCATAATTTTGGCTCTACTACGTACAAAATATTATTATCTATCATTTGATTATTTTTAAGTGGTATATTTTTTTATAAAATTTCATCACTATATTTTCTTATTTACCTGCAGATTTTCTAAATATACAATGTGAGTAGTTGTAAATGGATTAGTAACTTTTAATTCAACAAATGGTAATAAAGCTTTCTTAGGTTTTAATTGTCCTCTGTCCTATTAACCCTTCAATGGGCACACGGTCGGATCCGACCAAAGCAATGTTCTGTCAAAATTCAGGCCTTTGGATCCGACCGCCACCACACACTCAGCACACCCACCCACCCACAGCACTTTTACCCATAAATACTTATAATTAGAGACTACTTTTCTATAAAGAAATTTAGCATTATAGAATCTATACGAAATTTTCTATCCTGTGGTCCAAACAAAAGTCAGTTACTCTATGTATTTTCATTTTTATTCTACTGTCAATTTACGACATTTTCCGACCATACGAAAATGGTCACTGTAGATTAAAAATAAAAATCCATATAGTAATTGATTTGTTTAGACCAAAGGATAGAAAATTTTGTATAGATTCTACAATGCCAAACTTCTTTATAGAAAAGTAGTCTACAAATATAAATTTTTATGGTTTGAAGTGCTGGGTTTTATGATTTAATATGTCGTAAATTGACAGTTGAATAAAAATAAACATATATAGATTAATGATTTCTCATATTTACGCGAAAACTACACGTTGATTAAAACTAATTTTATGGATTTTATCGCGTTTAAATTGAATTTTTTCCCGATGTTTCCCGTGATCATGGGTGCTGGATAGCACCCGAAACGTCGGGAATTAAAAATAAAAATAATTATAATTAAAATTAAATGCGATAAAATCCGTAAAAGTAGTTTTAATCAATACATAGAGTATCTGACTTTTTTATACCATATGATAGAGAATTTTGTGTATTAATTCTATAATGCCAAACTTTTTCATAGAAAAGTAGTCTATAAATATAAGTTTTAATGGTTTAAAGTGCTGTGGGTGGGTTATGACGGACGAATGCGACTGCATGAGAATTTTATGGGGATTGAAGGGTTAAAAATAATATATAAATAAATTAGTTCCATACTTAAAATAAAGATTCACAGTCCTTATTAAATAATGTTGTATCAATATCCGTTTCATTTCAATTAAATTACTTTCTTCAAGTATTCATTAGGCTGATCTTTTTACGAAATTAAAATATTACTTAGAATTCAAAAACATACATTTTTGTAAGTAGGTAAATAATCGTTAGTATACACAAGAGTACAATAGTTTTCGGAGATCACAATATTGTGTTGTTGACAAAAGACAAAAAATTAAAACAGTCAACAACTCAACAAAATCAACCACACAAATTGTACAAAAGACTCTACGACAAGGAAATCGATCATATACCGTGTTAGCTCTAACCTTAAAGGTGACCATTTCAATATTGCTATGATCAACTCACCTATGACAGACTGTAAACAAATTTTATTTAAACAAATTTAAACCACCAAAAAATACAGGCACAGTATGAATTAATCAACCATAAGAAACTATATAACTCGATAGATAAACACGGATTTGGAGAAGACTTAAATTATAGACAATTCGATATATATGTAAAACAATATGTAGGAGACAATAAGGTAATAAAAACTAAAATATTAAATTCGCCTCAAGAAGACTGGATTAATAACAATATTATTACTGGCATTCGTCGAAGATGAAGAATAATCGAGAAAATGAGACATTAGAAAATAGTTTAAGCTGAAGTGAGATACACTCACACTTAGCGAAAATACTCAGACCTCTCAGGGGATAAACAAAAGCACACAAAAAGGATTCCTACCATTTTGTCATCGAGATTAAAGATCTATATCTGGCAGATAATGACAATATGGTCATTTGCGCCCTCCTATCTGCCAAGGAAGGTCGCGTTCGTATTCGGCTTAGAGATCTCTCGTCTGATCGGTAAGCCAATCCATAAAGGCGGTGTTTAGTGGGTAAAAGTCTCCACATAACCACGCAGCCAGCTGCGTGGAATGCTATGAGCATTCACCGCCTCCCTGCCCCGCTTTCCGGAGGGTTGCCCATATTTGCTTTGGGCGCAAAAAAAACTATGGTCAGTTTTGATGTGAAGTCACTGTTCACATGCTTACCTGTTGAGTGACTCCACATCAAAACTGACCATACCTTTATAAACATATATATATATATATATATATATATATATATATATATATATATAACATTTCAATGAACTGACATGAGAGAAGGAAACGTAATTTATGTCGACAGTAATAAGGATTTGTTATTTCTTGGATTTCTGTTATATAGACAATATTTTCACAAAAAAAAAACTGTTACAGGTTATTCGATTTATTAACAGGTGATTTGAAAAAACAAAAACAAAAATGGTCTTTAAAATGTTAAAATTAATATTAATAATATTTAAGGATTTTTAAACTTGAAACTGAATTAACGGAAAGAAAACAAAATACACCAAATGAACATTATTTCATCCTCATTCATTAACGGCTGCGACATTTGCTGATATTAGTTGGCAACCGTAGTTATTTATTTTGTAGTTGTCGTTAGGAATACCCATCTTCTGGTTTGTTTCACTCAGCTGCTTCAAAATAAAATAATTTCTACATATTCTCGTTAATGTTGAGTTGAAAAATATAATCACGCTTATTAATGATAATATGAATAAGAATAATCGTAAGACCATTAAATTCAATTTGGGTTGAATAGTCTATGTGTAATATTAAATGTTAATGTTAAATGTTATTTTTTAATTTATTTTTTACGTTATGATGAATGAAATTTATAAAATGTGTAGAATACCTTTATTAAGAGGATAGTGAAGCTGTAAATTTTCGTACAAATAGCGATAACGTTTTCCCTCCCGTAATAGTCTAATTTTCATAATTTTTGGAAATGTTGTAGATATAATGAAAAACTGGAAAAAAGAACGTACAGATCTAAATTAAGGTATACTGAATCTAATGAGACCAAAATTGTCTCATTTTGTAAAGGTTTAGGGGGGCGAAAACGTTATCGTTATTTTAAAATAAAACGTAGGCAATTACTTCCAACATTTGCAACTCTCTCTATCGCACGACGGCAATACGGAGTAAGCGATGTGAAACAAATGTTTAAGACTACACGGATTAAAGATTTAAGACTACACGGCCATTTAACTTTGTACGCGGACGATACATGCCTATTCTATTTCGGTACTAATATGGACGAAATCATCTCAAAAGCTCAAGAAGACCTTAACATGTTGTTTGAATGGTTTCAGTCCAACCTGTTAACAATCAACATCTCAAAAACATGCTATATTATCTACAAGTCGAAAAATAAAATAATTCCCCCGCATGCTCCTTTAACAATTGACAACATTCCACTCGAACAAAAAACTTGTGAAAAATATCTTGGTCTGAGAATGGATAGTAATTTAACATGGAACAAACAGATAGAATATATAAAAAGCAAATTATCGTCGCTAACGGGTTCACTCTGTAACATAAATCAATGTATACCTAGGAAACTACGTTTCAATATTTACAATTCACTTATCAAATCTCATATATTATATTTAATAGAAATATGGGGCAGTGCCGCCAAAACGAAATTGCAGGAACTACAAAGAGCTCAAAATAAAGCAATAAAAATACTTTTCTCCTACCCATACTTAACATCGACTCGTAAAATTTTTGATGACACAAAAATAATGAACATCCGACAACTTTATATATATAGCACTTGCATTCTAATTAGGAAGATCATGAGTAAAAACATCCAAACTAGTTTGTCCTTTACCAAAAAGTCACAAATATCCAAACGCAGTCTTCGTCGACCTAGCTTGCTCGTATTGCCAAAGACACGTACCAAATTAGGGAAAAAAAATATTACCTTTGAGGGAGCACACTTTTATAACAGCCTACCTTCCCATATTAAAAATATAGATTCCTTTAACAAGTTCAAGTCTCAATTGCACAACTACATTCTTGAAAGCTACTGACTTGTAATTTCGGAGAGTGTTCGATGGAACTGTGAATACGGTGACCATTACCTAGATTAAGTTTATATTATTGTTCTCATGTAAGTGGATTATGTAATCTTTTTGTGAGAATAAATTCTTTAAACCTAAACAAATGGCATTTTTTAAAATACCTACTCGCGCCGCGTATTGGCACTTCACATTCTTAAGTTAGGCATGAGTAAATTTTCAAACATCAACACATTAGGTATCTTATTATTATGATCTTATTTTTGTTATCCTGTTTCGTAGCTTTCAAGTAGGAAGATATCATTCCAATATACAATCCTTGATCTGACTAAATAATTAATTAAATGATGATATAAATTAAAAACCGACTTCCAAAAACTTAAAAAATAAATTATTTAATTTATTTTATATAAAATATTTAATTAATTAAAATCTTTTTATTTTATTTAACGGTGTTTTATATTTAACGGACAATTTTTCGGTACTTTGTTATAACATATGGCTGTTTTTTGTTTCTATCAATTTGTTAACTTAATAAACAATGAATATATTTATAAATTTTTGTTTACCTATAGAGAAATAACAATTATGATATTTAAAGATAAGATCTCAATTAGTTATTTAAAAAAATATTAACTATAAATATATTATATAATAAATATATTATTAAAATAAAAATTATTTACGGATTTTTTTAAATTGTTATATTGCTATATAATTTAATGGTATTCTTTTAATCATTAAACTTGCCTATTTGTTAATAAACAATTTCTTAACAAATGACGCAAAAAACTCCTGAATTAATTAATGTCATTGTTTGATGCCAAAACAGCTGTTTAATAACATTTATAAAAAAAGATTTAACAACATTTCTTGAATATTTAATTTCTTGTTATTTATCAAAATAACAAACAACATTTAAACGTTTAATAAACTTTTATCGCTAGATCTTATTAAGACACATAAGAAAGGCTCCAAAAAGCGAAAAATTTCAATTATTTAAATTTTTATGTCGACTTTTGTAAAACCAGAGATTAGAAAAAATAGGTTAGTTAACAACTATTATTACTTTTTGAAAAATTGAGATAAAAAATTTTCCAACAAGGATTTATTCTTTCAAATGTCCTGGTGGTACCAGAATTTTTTCTAATTTTTAATGTAATATTATATGTTATAAAAAAATATTTTATCCGGTGTACGCTCTCTAGCGACGATGCGCGCGTGTCGTAACAGCCTTGTGGGATTACAAGGTTACCTAATTTTCAGCGTTAAATTTTTGAATTCCGGGAGTAAAGAGTTTTTTGTTGCAAATAGCCTCTTCTATAAGGATCTTTTTTGTGATTTTCATTATTCCTTATAGTTTTAGAGTTATTTTAAAAATCTGGAGCCAATTTTTTTATTCATAAATTCGAAATTACTTTTGAAAAATAAATGCTTAGGTTTCAGATCAAACCTAACAAATCATCTTTGAACAAAGTTTTTGTAGAAACGAGTTTTGATGAGATCGATTGCCTATTTACTTTCTGCATATTAGAACTCCAAAAAAGGAATAAAGAAAGGTTTAGATCTTACATAGGACAAACTAAAATATCAATTAAAACCCGTGTTTTATATCACATATAGCTGATCTGATCTGAGCTGAAACACGTACAGGATCGCTCCTGTCACAACATCAGATTTGAAAGACCACAAATTCTCGCTAAAGAACACTGATTCCTTCCAAGAATGATTCGCGAGACTATTGAAATCAAAAAATATCTTAATTTTACTAGAGAAGATGGCTGGTATCTACCATCTGCTTGGGATCCTTTAATTAATAATCCGTCCATCTATTTAAATCCCAAGCCAAGCATACAACTGCAAGACTACAAGGTAGTATTAAATTCATACTGTGTAGATCAGAACAAAAATTAATAATTTTAATCTGTGGGTAACCGCGGTTAACTCCAAGTTCTCCCCGTGACCATGGCTGCTGTAAAGTGCTTCAAACGTCGGGAATATAAAAAAGTTAATATACACGATAAAATGTGTAAAAACTAGTATTATTTAAAGATGTTGTTTGTATTAATTAGATGGAATTTTTATAATTTATATTTCAGCCAATTTTATAGATGTATTAAGTAACGATGATAATACAATTATAATATAAGGATTATGACTTAAAATTCTCACTTCCAGGATCATCACAACTCATGTTGAATGCATGTTAAATTTATTTTTAACTCCAATATTATAAAAAATTGCTTTTATAGAGGAATATCGGGTATGAAGTAGAAGCAAATTAAATTTTTAGTTTTATTCTTCATGGGGGTTGCCGCTAAAATTATAAAATACATAAGTGCTAGTATTTCGTATTGGCATTTTGTCTTCCGTGGTGATAACAGAAAATTCGATGCATAATCGAGGATAGATGTAGGTGTATAAGAGCCACCACATCTACTAAACATCATATAGACTGTTCGCTTGTTTGCATCCTTACCTCTATGATATAAATTATTTGTGAATACATAGAAAATTATTCTAAATTGAATGAACGCTTATGAACTTCTCATACTTTAATCATTCCAACATTTATTAGGAAGCCTCTGGCGTTCCAATCTGAATTGATCGAATTACAAATTAATGGTGCATCCCTTGAATAGCAATTCGTTAGTCTAACCTATGCTACTGTAGATGGCGTAATCATTCTTACCATCTGCGGTTTCATGAGAATCATTGCAAATTGGTTTTAATGTAATCGATACATTTTAATAGCCATTTTTAATTAAAAGTTATGCTAATAAAGTATGTTTAACATCTTTTCTTATGTTTTTGTGAAAATCAAGTTGTGTAATATTATGATAATCACAAGCTTTTCGACCAGTTTGCAACTGAAGTTAAAAAAGCGATAGTATTCACCATCACATAATATAAGAACTTTAAAACGCCTCACTGCTGGTTCCTTCACCAAATGCACGCGGAAAACACTGTAATATTAAATTAATAATATTAATATTAAGTAACATTTGAATGTAAATAATAGTAAATGTAATTGTGTTAAGAAATCAATAATTTGGTGATAACAACTTTAAATTATATGTAAGGTACTATTATTGAAATTGTAATCATTTTCCATGCATTTATATTTTTCCACGCTATTTTTATGACTGTGCCAGACGATTTCTTTATTTTAAGTTATGTACATTTCTTTGGTAAATTTTAATAAATTCGTTCATTCATTCAGCCGTGATTATTAAATTTAAGCTGAGAATGTTATTTGATTGTTTTTTCAAATAGCTTTAAAATATTATATTTCAAATGTACACCATTGCATAAGTAAGCCTTTTAGTGGCGGCCTAGATAATCTACTACCTCATATACTCTCGTAGGTGTCGTTAATGGTGACAAAAGCATCTGAAACAGGAGATTAGCATCAATACCTTCCTGATTACAAATTAAATAATAATAAAAACTGCGGCCCCCAACCCGCCAACCAAGCGTGGTAACTATGGCTATTGTTTATTGTGCCAATTTGACACTCTAAGACTTAGAGTGTCTAATTGGCACACAGTCCACCAGTAAGTGTCTATTCTACATTTTATCCTCGATTAAGAATCAAAATGCAGACGCTTTGTCACCCCTGAGGACTAACATAGAATGTCTCGTTTTTAGTAAAAAGGGTCTTCGATTCATGCTCACTATATGAGTCACAACAGTATTAAGCCACTAATTTACGCTGGTATTCTTTGAGAGTGTGATCCTTCCCGTTCGAACCAGCCCATTCGTGCTATGTACGTTAATTCACTACTATGAGGACATCTATGGGGAGTCGACTCTGAGAGTTGTAATGATTATATCGATAATGATGACATAAATATCATACGCTCGATGGCTTCATTAATTATGCCCATTCCGTTTAATTATTAAAATTTATCATAACTGTCGGAAAATGAAAATAATTTAGTGCTCGGAATTGTAGCATAACGAATAATTTTCGAACGTAATTGATAATAAAAACCTGTAATGATAAACAAGGAAAATATATGTAATTCATTTCAAAAAATGTTTAAAAAGAACATTTTTTACCATCAAGTAGGCTCTGTGTCCCTTTGTCACCCTTGCTGGTTTAATCCAGATAAATATGCCACAGGGCAGGGGCTACGAGCTTCGTTTGTCAGCGGACCGACATCAATTGGAGCAGAAAAATTCTGAATTGTGGACCACAAATGGACAAACACACTTTTGCCTGACCTACTACACTTTAACAAAAGTCAGATCGATAGTAAAAGGGCAATGTTATAACAATATAACAGGGGTAATACTGTTTATTTTAATTACTACTTGAAACCATTAAAATGTGTGTTCCTAGAACGCATGCGTAGCACGTCATAAGCAAATAGACCATTGCATCGTGCACGCGTTTTGTTTTCAAAATTTAGGATAAACAGCTCATCGATTTAGTAAGGCGATAAGAATGTTTTTAAGATATTAAATGTGTAGAATATCGCGATGCTAAATTTTCTTATACAGCATGGGTGTAAGCGACGCATTATAAAATATTTATTTATTATGTGACTATTTGTTCTCTAATGCTATTTATATATTATGTATATTGTTTGATTCTTGTGTACCTTCATGTTAGAAATAAATTAAGTAAGAAGCGCTCTTGAACAACCGCTGCACCTACAAGTACAATATCAGAAATCATTCCTTCGACGGGCAGTTGCGCACGTGGCACGGTTCTTCGAACGCCTTTAATTTACTCGTGAAATCGTGGTTTCATTCTATAAACTACAAATTGATCCTTCGCGCCAAATCTAATCAGGACTATGTTTAGTACTCCACCAAATAATAGAATTACGTCGATAAAAAACCGTGAAAAGTTAAACGAGAGATTAGAAAACGCGTCCGAGCTCGTGCTTGCGAACGACAGAGTTACGGGCAGTTTGCAAAAAGTTGAACCTTCTGGAAATAAAGTTCCGTCTCTGAAAAGATAGACTAAAAATGAATCGGTCACCTCGGCCACGAAATATTCATCGTCACGCTTAAGACGTAAACAGCTTGAGCTGGCAGCTGCTGAGGAAAAAGCAAGAATTCAGATGAAGCTTATCGACAAAAGGCTTGAGTTTGATTTAGCGATGATGGAAGGCAGCCGTGCGTCAGAATGTCAATCAAAGACGAGTCAAGTTAGTAGAAGCATCGAGAAGCAGCCTTTTGTGGAGCAGGAGCTGGAGACCAGCAATTTGCAGCAGTCATCTTTACTGCAACATAAGGCGGCAGCGTCAGCGACATCGGAGGCAGTGACGGCGACATCGGAGGCACCGCGGGCACCTTTTGTTGACCCAGTCCGTGCACCGGCCCACCACACGCCTGTCGACAGTATCCTTCAACTCGCTCACATACTGAAGGACATTATGGTTACGTCGTCTAGTAATCAGGAGAAACGATTGCTTACCCGACTGTCTACACCTAGAGAACTACCTCCATTTAGTGGAGATTGTATCGAGTGGTTGCACTTTAAGAGTGCCTATGAGGAATCTACATGTGTATGTCATTTTAGTGACTCCGAGAACCTATGGCGACTACGTCGAGCACTCAAAGGTGATGCCAAGTAAGCAGTACTGACCTATTAATTACTGTTGTCACGGAGGCACTGGAACTGAGTTTTAGTCAATCTGATTTAATTATTCAATATCTCACTTCTCAAATGAAAAGGCTATCTCCATTGTCTACTAATTATCAGTATGATGTCATTTTGTTTTCAATGAAAGTTAATAACTGTGTCGCAACCCTATACGCATTAAATGAGCATGATTATCTCCGTAGTCCAGAACTGTCAGCAACAATATTCTCCAAGCTACCTAGTATATTGTTAAGTAAATGGACCGACTACGCATATAATAAGCTATCATGCTTTTTCGAAAATGTATTTTATGATGTAACATTTCGACAGGTAGATAATCTAAAATTACCTAAGCAAAACATGTCCGTAGTCGATAATTTAAACTGTAAATACTTGTTACATGTAAAAGATTTTGTATGTAAACAATGTGTGGTGCCTCGCTTACTGATAGAGCAAGATAATTATTTTCTATTAGCGCCTTTAGAAGTGCTGCATGGCAACAAACAAAAGCCATACGCTACGAGATGCCGACTAGGATGGTCAATTCATGGTTGCTACGATCTTACCCACTCCTCTGTGAACGGGCACATATTGCATCTTGCACATTCCGTGCTGCAGGAGCAGGTAACCAATATAGATGAATTAAATGACATAGTTAAAAATCATTTGAATTGGATTCCATTGGAGTTTCGACTTTACGACGCGAAAATACGGCACATCTGAGAGCGGTATGTATACATGACGAGACAGCGCGTCACATCGGTAATCAATGGGAGGTTGGCTTACCTTTCGTTAAGGACGAGTTTTCCATGCCAGACACATATGCCTACACGCACTACAGACTACAAGGTATGTTAAAAAAAATTAAATCAGACGGTGATTACGCGGAAAAATATCGGAACGAGATGAAAAAGCACTTAGAACACGGCTACGCGCGGGAACTTAAAGAAAATAAAAAGCTGCCAAGAGCGTGTCGGGCCACGCTCAGTGTAGGGTTCCGTAGTTTCCCGTCCGTCACAATAAGTGTTCCCACTTATGAGTTTAAAGGTGGATATCCATTATGTTCGCGCTCCAGCAGCGCTCCGCGCTCCTGCAACTGCTCCCGATAGTGGGTACTGTTGTTTCCATCCAAGTTCAAAATGATTTTCCTAGAAAGTCCTTATAAAGTTCTTCTTTTTCAGATTTTTTTCGTACTTTCTAAACTTATGGTTCAAAAGTTAGAAGGGGGGACACATTGTTTTTTATTTTTGGAGCGCTTATTTCCGAAATTATAGACATTATCAAAAATGATTTTAGTAAATCCATATTCATTTTTAAATACCTTTCCAACAATATATCACACATTAGGGTGGAAATTAAAAAAAAATCACTTACCACTTTACATATAGGGGGGCTACCCTAATAAAATATTTTTTTTACTACTTTGTCGGCGTGATTGATACACATATTGGTACCAAATTTCAGTTTTCTAGTGCTAACGGTAACACAGGTTAAGCGAGGACGGACAGACGGACAGACAGACATGGCGAAACTATAAGGGTTCCTAGTTGACTACGGAACCCTAATGAAATCTCAACCGTTGGCCACGTTTGGTACCTGTCACACTTTGGGGTTCAAAACCCTGCTAAGCCCGGAAAACTAAGGTTAGTATTTAACTGTGCGGGAAGGGTGAAAGGTGTTTGCCTAAATGATTACTTACTGACGGGTCCCGATTTATATAGTTCTTTATTGGGTATTATGTTAAGATTACGTGAACATAAAATTGTTTTAATAGGCGATATTAAAGATTTTTTGTCCAAATTCAAATTCGTTCTGAAGATCAACACGTATTTCGATTTCTTTGGCAAGAAAGTGCAGAGGCGCCCTTAAAAAAATGTCTTATGCAAAGTTTATAATTCGGCGCCACTTATTCACCATTCATCGTACAATATATAAAAAATAAAAATGCTGCAAAATATCTGGATTTATATCCCAAAGCCGTCGATGTAATTATTAATAATCATTATAAGGACGATTGTTTACATTCATGCGAATCAGAAAGTAAGGCGATTCAATTGGTGCATTTTTTTTTGCGCCCGAAGCAATTAAAGGGCTACCCTGTACGTAGGGAGGCGGAAAATGCATTACGCATACCACGATAGCCGGTCTATCGTGGTTATGAGGGACTCACTGTCCTACCGGGGACCCTAAGTGATACCCTCTAAAAACCGCCTTTAGGGACAGGCAGCCGGCTGATTAAGCTCTATTGTGCCTTATCATGAGCGACCCTCTTTTGGGAAAAGAGGGCGCAGGCGGCTAAGAGCCGCTGAGGGAGTGCCTACGAAGGCAAATTAATGTTGGTTAATACAATAATTTAAACTAATTAGAGTTGGCCTGAGCCGCCAGGAGGCAGTTCAGGTCGTTTGTCAGTTTATTAGGCGGGTCCGAGAGAGAGTTTCTCGGCCTGCGGACACGATAGCGAGAGGGGGGTGGGGCTGCATAAGAAGCCGCCTCACGAATTAAATTGTTTGGGTGCGACTCTGAGGCTTTGAAGAAGTTCTCAGAGAGTTTTTTAAGGAATTGTTGAATTGTTGGGAGCTCTAAGTCCCGATAAAGGTCGGCATTACGGACGTACCAAGGTGCGTTCGCAGCTCGACGACAGAAGAGGTTCTGAACTATTTGGAGTTCATTTAAGATATTAGGGTTTGCGTGGGCAAAGACGGGGCCCGCGTAGGACATGACGGGTCGTATACAGACCTTATAAAGGGTTCGCTTGTTTCGAAGGGACATTTTACTGTGTCTGCCCAACATACTGTTGAGCCTACTCAGGTAAAACCATGCGTGACGGGTGACTCGTTTGACGTGGGGCCTAAAAGTGAGCCCTGTGTCTAGAGTGACACCTAAATATTTGGCGGTCGTATGCCAGGGGACAGGGGTCCCTAGCATACGTATTGGAGGGGTGTTTTTAAGGCGGCGTCGTTTATAATCGAAGTGAACGGCGGAGCTCTTCTTCGGGTTCACATCGATGCGCCATTTTTTGAACCAAGCTCCTAGGTCATCAACTGACTTTTGGATCTTGTTCCGTATGAAGGGTAGTGAGACACCTTTGCAGTAGATAGCAGTGTCGTCTGCGAAGAGGGAGAGTTGAACACCTTTCGACGGGATGGGAATGTCGTTGGTGAACAGGATGTACAGCAGAGGAGCAAGTACTGAGCCCTGAGGGACACCAGCTACTAGTTCGCTGTGAAGATAGCGTGCCTTCGTGTCTAAAACGAAAGGTACGATGTTTCAAATAGGAGGCCACGAGACGAACTAGACGATCGGGGAGACCTATTTTGTAGAGCTTGTAGATGAGGCCTGTGTGCCAGACTCTATCGAAAGCTTTGGCTATATCGAAGAAGACCGTGAGGGTTTTATGACGTCGAAGATAGAAACCGCTGAGGATATATTCCACAATGCGGTAAACTTGTTGGGGACATGAGTGTTTGGCTCGGAAACCGAATTGGTGGGGAATTATGAGAGGGTCAGCGTCTGTGGGAAACAGATAGCGCCTCATCCGTGTTTGGATGACTCTTTCGAAGAGCTTGCCCATTGCCTTGAGGAGGCTAATGGGGCGATGGCTGGAGGGGAGGTTGAGAGGCTTGCCTGGCTTGGGAATTTCAATCACAGTTGCCTCTTTCCACGTAGTGGGAAAATAACTAAGGTTGAAGCAGGCGTTGAAGATAATAGATAAAAAGGTTAACACCTGCTGGGGAAAGTGTTTAAGGGCTTGGTTGAAGATGCCATCCGCGCCCGGAGCCTTTTTAGGTTTAAGTCCTTTGATGAGGGATGAAATCTCATCATTGGACACAGAGAATGTTCGGAGGCCGTAGGGGGTGAGTTCCGGCGGCGGACCTCATCCTCCACTGCCTGGACGTGTGAGGGGTCGACAGGTTGAGAACTAGGGGAGCATTGAGCGGCAATGCTATCCGCAAAGCACTCAGCCTTTTCCTCGTCCTCGAAGGCAACCGTGCCGTCGGGACGGGATAGAGGGGGAGTGTGGGTGATAGCGTCTATGCGGAGGGCTCTAGCCATCTGATAGTACGCTGTGTGAGATGGAGAGATATTCTCCATGAGCTTACTCTTTTCGAGATCTTGAAATTCAGAGAGGCGGAAGCGGAGTTTTCGTTGAAGACGATTGGCCGCGCGCCTATATTCGGGGGTGGGATATTTTGCTGCTCTCCGGAAAGCAGCTTTTTTGGCTTTTAATAGGTTGCTAATATGTAGGGGAAGCCCACTATTGTTAGCAACCGGGACGACCCTTTCGTTCTCCTTAAGGGAGGATTTAATAAGGGTGGAGAGTGAATCGACCGCGGTGTCGATTTTTTCGGGACTGTCTAAGTCCGACGGTATGGAGATGGTAGAATCCTGTGAGTCCAGAGCTTTAGCTAGGGACTCCTTGAATCCCTTCCAGTTAGTGAAGGTTTTTGTGTGTGTTGGGGGAGGTAGCTGATGGCCAAGAATGAGGGAGACCGGTCGGTGATCTGATCCTAGATCGTCTAGTGTCTCGATTGCTCTGAGGTTGAGAGAAACTCCTTGGAGTAACGCAAAATCTAACACATCGGGTGAGTGATCGGTGTTATCGGGAAAGTGAGTAACACCGAGAGGACTATGGACGGTGATATCAAGAGACTGCGTGATATCGAGCAGTATCTTGCCACTAGGGGACGTAGTGCGGCATGTCCATTCAGTATGCTTGGAGTTAAAATCTCCAAACATAATGACTGAATTGCCCAAGGATAAAATGGCCTCAAAATCTTTTTTGAGGGGATAGGTTCCTGAAGGGATGTAACAGGAGGCTATGAGGATGGACTGATGTCCAGTCATAGCTAGCCTGCATACCGTGGCTTCCATGTTGGTAAGCTGCGGAGTAGAAATGGGCGAGCAATGAAGTGTCTTCTTGTAATAGATGGCCGTTCCGCCGCCTCGGCGGTCGGGTCTGTCATTACGAAGAAGAGAGAAGTTTTTAATAGAAAGGCCTCTAGTGTCCTTAGCTTTGAGATTAGTTTCCTGTAGGAGGAGGAAATCGACTTCACGATTTCGAAGAAAGAGCTTAAGCTCTGGGAGGTTATTTCGCAAGCCGCGAATATTAAATGATACAAGCGATAAACCCTTAGGTTTGATACGACCGTGGGATCTTGGTAGGTTAATTTGCTCAGACATTGGAGTTAAGTTAATTAAGTTAACTTAACTTACAACGCTAGCAGAAGATCGTTATGTTCAGCAAGAGCGAGGAGACGCTCTTGAGGGGACTTCGCCGCGCGCAGTTTGCGTGCTATAACTGTGATCTCCCTAACATCGATATTCCTAATCGCGGAATATAGCGTGTTGTAGTCGTCGGTTGTGGGCTCTGCCTTGTGTGCGTACGAGGTTGTCCGCGGTGGGTCTGCCTTTTTGGGCCCCCAGGGAAAGACTGGAGGCTGCATTGGCTTTGAGAAGCCCGGAGGGGGCCAAATTATGCCCTGAGGGGGCCTAGGGGGACCCTGAGGGGGCCTAAGGGGACCCTGAGGTGGCCTAGGGGGACCCTGGGAGGGTCGAGGGAAGCCCTGGATAGGCTAAGAAGGGCCCTGACGGGGCCGTTTTTGGAGGGCCGGGAATGAGCGGTCATTCACCGGCGGTGGAGCTTTCCTACTGGGGCGAGGTTGAGGTGCGCGTGGGCAACCCTTGTAGTTCGCCGGGTGTCCTGTCTGGTTGCACAGGACACAGGCGGGCGGGGATTCGGCGTCTTTGGGCCGGGGACACTCTTTAGTGTTATGAGGTTCCAGGCACTTCACGCACCTGGGTGGGGCGGAGCAGTTGGCCGCCGCGTGACCGTAAAGTTGGCAGCGGTGGCACTGCGCCGGGAAACCGGGCCTATGTGGGGGCTCTACCTTCACCCTTGACAGGCCGCACACTGTGCGCACCTGCCGGAAGATGGCTTTAGCCTCCGGCACGTTTGACATGATTACTAGGGCAAGGTTGTATCTCTTGCCCGTTCGGTTGTGCATTTTGTGCACTGCTTCCACGGGGAAACCTTGGGACTTAAGGTCCTCAAGGATTTCCTCGTTGGAGAACTCAAAGGGGACGCCTCGGATGACGGCCCTGACTTTACGCTTTTCAGGGAGAGCGTAAGTGTGGTATGAGATACGGTCAATTGGTGCAACAAATAACTGCTATACATAAGGCAGGTGGGTTCGAGATAACGCGTTGGACGAGCAATAGCAAACGGGTTTGCAATCAATCCCCTCCGATGCGCTCGCGCCTACTGCTTTGGAATTCAAACATGGAGCTACGAATATAACTGAGCACACTCTCGGTTTGATGTGGTATCCGAACGATGATACGTTTGGATTTAAAATTACTCTTAATAGAATTTCACCAGATGTTTTGAATGGGTTGGAATCCCATACAAAAGCGCAAATTTTTCTTGAGTTGAGTGGAATTGCCGCATTCAACCCGAAGAGCATGCTTTGTGGATCAGTTGGTTAAATGATTTACGAAGCTTATGTTCACTTCGTATTCCACGGCACTACTACAGTGCACATGAATGGGTTGAATGCTACTCGAACGCTCAATGGAAAAATGTACGTAACTTGTCGACTGATAACCATATCTATGATCGTCACATTTTTGATAAACAAATGCATATTTTTTGTGATGCTTCTTCAAAAGCGTATGCAGCTGTTATTTATTGGCGGTTTACACGATCGGATGGTCGTGTAATAGTTTGTTTTGTAGCTAGTAAAAGCAGAGTAAGTCCGTTACGTCCGGTGTTAGCAGTGCGACTTGCTGCTACTGTACAGAATGAGCACAAAGATACACAGTCCAGGACGCGGTACTTTTGGACGGACTCAAGTACGGTGCTACATTGTATCCGAAGTGATCCACGCAATTATAAAGCTTATGTAGCTCACCATTTAGGTGAAATATACGAATTGACGAAGTCGAGTGAATGGCGTCACGTTCCCACTGGCTTTAACGCAGCGGATATAGCTACGCGCGAAGATGCTCCTCCGCTTGCTTACTCTAGTGACTGGTTTCAAGGCCCCGCTTTTTTATGCCGCACGGAAGACCAGTGGCCCAAGGACCTAAAGCGTGTTAGAGCTCTGGAGGAAGCGAAATGTGAGGAACGTTCAGTGCATGTGGTCGTAGAACACGATACCTCAAATTTACCTTTGCCTAACGAAGATAATATCTCGAATTGGACCACTCTCGTGTGCGCCACGGCCAGGGTCTTGCTATTCATTAGAAGATGTCAGCGTAAAGCTAGTAGACTTGACGTTCTTCTAATGAAGGAGGCACCTACCTACCTACCTATTAATAACAAAGTGTCAACTCGACAGTTTTAGCACAGAACTGTTATGCTTAAAACAAAATAAGCATCTGCCGTCGAACAGCCGCTTAATGCAAGTGTCACCTTATGTCAACGACTTAGGCATTTTGCGGGTGAGCGGTCGTATTGACAAGGTGGGTGTTGAGTACAACACTTGCAGGCCTGCTATTTTAGACGGTCGACATAGGATTACTCGCTTGCTAGTGGAACACTACCACGGGCAAGCATTTCGTAGTGCAAATGAGCTTGTCGTAAATAATTTACGGCAACATTATTGGAGCTTAGAACTACCGTTCGCACTGTTGTATCCCGTTGTTTATTTCGCCGCTATAGGCGCGCTACACCCCAGCCACAACGTATGGCTGACCTGCCTGCCGCTAGACTACAACACAATAGGCGGTCTTTCAGCTACTCCGGTGTTGACTTCTTCGGCCCCCTTGAAGTAACCGTCGGACGCAGAAGACAAAAAGGCATGGAATGCTCTTTACTTGCCTCACAGTCCGTGCGATCCATATCGAGGTAACTGAGGACCTTACGGCCGATTCCAAAATAATGGCATTAAGACGCATGGCAGCTCGTCGTGGTATGCCACTAGTAATTATTTCCGATAACGGCACGAACCTGAAGGGTGCAGACGCTGAGCTGAAGAAAAGCATATCCGAGCTAGACACGGTGGCAGTTCGCGAGGCTGGAGCTATACGAGGCGTGGAATGGAGATTTATTCCACCAGGTGCCCTTGAGATGGGGTTATCTTGGGATAGGATAATACGTACAGTCAAATCGTCACTAAATGTAATTTACACTACTACTACTACTAAACTACACTGGTAACGTTATTAGCTGAGGTAGAGGCGACAGTTAATAGTCGACCAATTACGCATATCTCCAATGCTCCAAATTACCTAGAAGCACTCACGCCCAATCACTTTCTGATTGGTGCATCATCGACAAGCCCACAATTTGGTAAGTTTGGCGATTTTGATCTTTGCTTAAGAAAGCGCTGTCGCGCAAAGACTAGCAGACATGTTTTGGTCTCGCTGGCTAAAAGAATATTTGCCAACTCTGCTCCCTCGTCAAAAGTGGACACAAGAATCGAAGTCCCTACAGGTAGGTGATTATGTCATTATTGTCGAACCGAATGCTGATCGCAATTGCTGGCGACACGGGGTAGTGAGTGCGACCCATGCAGCCAGTGACGGACGCGTTCGTATAGTAGATATTCGCACACGTAAGGGTGTGGTGCGGAGACCGGTAACGCGCGTCGCTCTGTTATCATCACGGGATTGTAGTGCGAACTAGTTAGCACTAAGGAGGCAGAAATTGTAAGCGACGCATTATAAAATATTTATTTATTAGGTATGTGACTATTTGTTCTCTAATGCTATTTATATATTATGTTTATTGTTTGATTCTTGTGTACCGTAATGTTAGAAATAAATTAAGTAAGAAGCGCTCGAACAAACGATGCACCTAGTACATTATCCGCACAAAACGTTACACTCGTTGCACGCGGCACGGTTCTTCGAACGTCTTTAATTTACTCGTGAAATCATGGTTTCATTCTATAAACTATAATGGGAAAAGATAAATGGTATACAGAGTGAGTACCTATCCACATACCGCTATCCTTTTTGTTATTCACGTGAAAGGGAGAGGTAATGGCGCAAAATTAAAAATGTTGAGATATGAAATGTGATTTAATAAATATTTCAAAAATAACACATTGTTATTATACATATTTTGACTGGCCTGTTGGTCTAGTGGTTAGTGACCCTGACTGCTACGCCGGAGGTCGTGGGTTCGATTCCCACCCAGGACAAATGTTTGTGTGATGAGCACGATCATTTGTTTTGTGTCTGGGTGTAATTTATCTATAATATTTATGTATTTAGAAATATATAAGTATGTGTATCAGTTGTCTCTAGTACCCATAACACAAGCTCTGCTTAGCTTGGGACTAGATGGCGTTGTGTGATAGTTGTGGAATATTATATTATATTATATATTATATTATATATTAATGTTTTTTTTTCATTATAAATTTGAACAGAATTTCTACATAAAGGTTTTCTTTGTGATGTGAATATTTTTGTTTATGGAAGTAAATTATTCTCAAACTCACTCTCAGAATCAGAAAACTTGGTATTAAATTGTACTCGTGTGTCCGCTATAAGTGACAAGGTTGTCTGACGCCAAACGTACGTTGCATACGTAGGCAAGTGTGTACTACACCAACGTGGGAGTTGGGAGCGTTGCCTCGCATACGTTGCGTATGTGGGGTCAGTCTGTTTCCCCTCTCAATCGATGATAAATGTAGATGTCTAGATTTTAAAAGGCTACTACGAAAGAAGACATTGCCTTTTCCGCTTTTAAAGAATTTCATTTATAAAGCTAGGTATTATTCAACGCTACAACAAACCTCAACATCACGTTAACCTAAAACTAATGATTATACTAATGATTGTCAACAAACAGCCCTCTAAGTTGTTCCGAACCACACTACATACATATTGTGTGTTATTTACGAGTATCCTGAATAAAATTTGCGTAACGACTAAAGACCAACATCGTTAAAAACGTGGGTTTTCAACAATAAGTTATACAACACTCGAGTATGTAAACTCGACAACATTTCGTTCGCAACGCGAAGTTTGAAGAGTACTTTTGAGTTTTTTTAGTGTTTATCTTTCGTAATGGCACAAAGGCTGTCATCAAAATACTCTACACACTCTGAAGAGCTGAATCTGATATTACAAGTTTCAAAACAAATAATATTTAAAATTATTAAATATTAATGAGGAATGGACTGTCACATTTATCTAAAGAATATATTAATTGCAAGAATAAACGAATTCTTCATTAGAGGTTGGAGGCTACGAGTCCGATATACGAATAGTTGGGAAAGAACAGACACATCATTTCGGTAAGTGGAGTGAGAGAAGATAATAGTAAGTATAAACCGTTTATTATTATTTTAATCTATTAACACACAGGAAAGAATCTATACTATATTGATATTACAAAGCTGAAGAGTTTGTTTGTTTGCTTGAACGTGCCAATCTCAGGAACTACTGATCCGATTTGAAAAATTCTTTCAGTGCTAAATACCATTTATCGGAGGCCCTTTTAGGAAGACTATAAGCAATATATCAATACGCTAAGATTGATAGGAGCGGAGCACTAATGAAGAATGTTTCAAAATTAGGTTTTTTTCCTTTTATGGGCTTCTGCTGCGTAAACAGTTAAAGTTTCGCAAAAATCATGTGTTACAGTATTGTTTCCCTTTAAAAGTTTAAAAAAAATCCAGGACTGCATATGTCTATATTTTAAGGTTGGCTCACTATTACCGTTTGTATGCTGACCAAATTTGTTTTAAAATAATGCATTATTTACGAAGATGTTTTTATAAACATGATATTAATCCTTATCCGAATAAATACATTATTCATCACAAGTATTTAATTTAAAACAAAATTAACCCTTACATCATTCGATTTCAATAAATATCTTAGGAGATGTCGCAGTTTTAAACAAAATTGAAATTGATCGTGATTTAGGTGAGAAAGATACCAACATTGAAGACCTAATATCTCCAAAGTCTACCCATATGTAGTCCATGTAGAAATAAGGACTATCAGTGGATGTGTCAAAGGGCAATATTAGCAGCTAGAAATAGTAGCGTTGACGACATCAATAACGTAATACTGGGTAAACTATCAGAAGATAGCGTTAACATTACCCGCAATTTTTTTTTAATTCTCTAAATCCAAGTGGCCTTCACCCACATTCACTCAAATTAAAAACTGGCACTCCGATTGTGTTGCTAAGAAACCTTAAACCACCAAATTTATGCAAGGGAACCAGATTCCATGTAAAATTTATTCGCATTAAATTTGTGGCACCAATCACCACAGTTATGACTGGTCCAGCAGTAGGGCAAACAGTGCTGATACCTCGCATCCCTATGATATCAACGGATTTACCTTTTAATTTTAAAATAATTCAATTTCCGGTAAAGGTATCGTTTGCGGCAACAATCAATAAGGCCCAGGGGCAAACATTTAAGCACGTAGAAATAGATTTACACCACGAGTGTTTTTTGCGCACGGGCAACTATATGTTTCCCTATCGGGAGCTGGTTCTGGTGAAAATCAATGTCTTAATCAATACTTTATAAGAACACTAATTTTGAGTTTTTTTTTTTTTTTTTTTTTTTTTGAAAAAACCTACAATCTACATGATATAAGATTATAAGACCCAGTACTTTTATTTAACGTTTTAAAGTTCCACTCTTACTGATAAAAGCGTAATGTGGGTACCTAAAGTAGCTCTTGAACGTAAGTATTATTTAATAATATTTTCACCCTCTACGTAAACGAAGTCGCGGGTCAAAGTTAACGTTAGCCCAAAGTAACTATTCCACGCGGACGAAGTCGTGGGCAGAATCTAGTATAAAATAAACATAAATTCATTTAGGGTATTACGTATGTAAAAAGTGCTTGAACTAGCTCTTAAACAAAGAGAACATCTGCATGCTTTAGAATATGAATATACTGGTGCAATCAGTAAAATGATGTGTTGTGCACAGGACACAAAGGAAGGCAATATCGCAAAACTTTTGCAAATGTTTGAGAACTCATTGTTTTGCTGAATTTATATAAAATTCGTAAAAATAACCCTTATATTATAGAACCATTTTATTACAAGGTGACAAACGAGCACACAGACGACCTGATGATGAAAGTGGATGTTGTAGCCCTTAGACATCTACGTCTATCAAAAACAAAGGATAAAAAATGAGGTGCGTTTTCACACTTGAGGACTACGATGATATGCTCCGTATACAGTAAAAGGGGTCTTCGGTTCTCTACTCTCACCATACGAAATACAGCAGCATTAAGCTTTTTTAGGCTGATATTCTGTGAGAGAGTTGCACTACCCCGGTCGAACCTACCCTTTCGTGCTACAACCATAATTTACCTGCAGTATGGCTCTACGGCGTACAAAATATTATTAAGATCAAGGAAGATTTTATCATAATGATTTCTTAAATTTACGCGAACACTACTCATTGAATAGAACTAATTGTACGGATGTTGTGGCCTTTAATTGACTTATTGGCGTCTTTTTGCGAGGATTTGTGGTTTATCAAATCTGTCGTAATGGTGAGGACGATCTTGAACATCTTCACAGACTACAGACTTCCCGGAGCGTCGGTGCTTTACGTTAGCTATATGTTCCTTCACGTGGGTTGACTCATCTTCTTCGGCGGCTTGTAGTATGTTTTGATTGAAGCTCACTTCAAGATGTAGCCAAACTTGTCTGTGACTCTTCTGACATACGGTAGTATAGCAAGCTCACGCCTAACTATGGTCGGCTTCACTCGGTCACTGTGACATACGCGCGGGGCTCGAAGCTTGTTGTCTTGCATTGCAATACTTCCTAGACGTGCTTGGAGCTCGGCGGCCGTGTCGGGTGTGCGCATGGGTGCGCTAAAATCTGTAAAAACTAGTATTATTTAAATGTGTAATTCGCGTTCGCGTAAATATAATAAATCGTTAGGGTTATCAGAATTTTGGATTACTAAAACATCTAGGAAAGCTAAAGAATTATTAACTTCTAACTCCATTGTGAATTGTATTTTAATGCAGTCACTTTGTATGATGGTAAAATTGGGAAAGTTTTATCTTCATACGTACGTGTAGATATTTGGATTTACAGGAGCAGTAAGAAGGATTTTTCCTCAAAATCCTGCATAAATATGTCGGCGAATATAGGAGGTACATGTGAGCCCTTCGCCCATAAAACGTTATTGCCCATAAAACACATTCAATTTGAGATTATTAAAAAAATCGAAGCCTTATTTACCCTTATTTTTAAAATCTGCAATAACGGTATATCATTATTTACTTAGTCAGGTCATAAGTTCTGTGAATACCTTATTATTTAAACTTTTTGTATATTGGCTAGATGAACTTCACCGATTTTAAAAATGTAACGTTTGCGCTGGCCAAAAGTAAAAAAGACATTCATTTTTATTCATTTTCAGTTATGGAGCGGTCGAAGAAAGAAGATAGAGTAGCGGTTATCGCATTTCACCGCTGTGGTTAAGCGCCAAAAGAGATTTTCAAACGATTTTAATTCATCAAACGATTCACTGAAGATTCAAGTTTCAAAGATCGTAAGAGGACCGGCTGACCTCGTACAGTCAGGACACCCGCGATCATCAAAGCAGTGAAGGAGCGAATCCAACGAAATCCTGTCCGTAAACAAAAAATCTTAGCTCTTCAGATGGGTCTAAGCAGATCCACGGTCAAAAGAGTGATCAAGGAAGACCTATGACTACGAGCTTATCGTAAGAATTCCGGACATTTTTGGAAAGCGTTTGAAAAAAATTAGGCTGGATAGATCCCGCGCTTTGTTACGACGGTACGTGGGAAAAAAATACCACGAAAGTCTGGTTTCACATGAAAAAAAAATTAACATCAAAGAAAGTTATAATAAACAAAATGATGAGGTGTATGCCATCAGCAGTGGAGAAGCCAGCACGCGTATTCCGAGGGTTGAATGAGCATATTATCCTTCATCACTCGTGGTTTGGCTTGGAGTCTTATATTCATTCTTAACTGAGGTGTTTTTCTGTGAACAAGGTGTAAAATCTAGTGCCGATGTGTACCAAAATATCATCCTAACAAACATAGTGGAACTTCTTTCTTAAACAATGTTCCAAATTAGACAATGAATATTCCAACAGGACTCTGCACCAACTCATAGGGCACCAATCACGCAAAACTGGTAGACCGCCCATGGAATTGACTTTATCGGACATGAAGACTGGCCCGCTTCTAGTCCAAATTTAATCCCACTGGATTATAAGATATGGCGACATTTGGAAGAGAAAGTCTGCGATAAACCTTATCGGAGTTTAAAATCCCTACGAGCATCTTTGTGTAAAGCAGCGGCAGAAATAGATATAAGTGTGGTGCGTGCTGCGATTGACGATTGGTTGCGTGGATTAAGGGCTTATATTCAAAATAGGGTAGGGCATTTTGAATAATGTAAATAAAATTGTATTCTAAATTAAATGACCTTTCATTTCATATATAATTTCTATATAATTATCAAAAAGTGTATCATTAATTTTATAAAAAGTTTTTGACAGAACTTATGATCTAAGTATATACTTGAACTTAAGTCTAAAATTTGGCTACTGTTTGAAAACTAACCCTGTACATAGTGCGTTAATTTCAGAACTTTGATAGTGCGATTTAGGCGAAGCCTAAGTCGCACTATCAAAGTGCGTTTCACTTGTGGAGCGACAATAGTGTCACCACATATACTACATTAAATATTTTGTTTCGTTTAGCGTAAATGTGATTTTAAGCCCTAGAAATACGTGAGCAAGCAAGGTAGAGCTGAAAATATAAAAAATATACCGTACCTAAACGTTTTCCTGTAAAGCTTTGACCTGAGATTTTTTGAGTGTAATTGTAAATGCTACTTTTAATGGGAATTGTAACCGTTTTAAACTAAACCGTTAAAAGTTAATTGGTATGCGTGGTATGAGTATCACTCCCTTGGCTTTTTCTGGTAATATTGTCGCCTTCACAATATTTCTTCCTAACTGGAAGCTCGCAATTCACATCCATTTTATAATCTAGGTGCATCCAGGTCCATTCATTGCTGCCTATCAAGAGTCCAGAGATATTTGCCATAGTGACCACGCTTGGCAGGAAGTTTGGTAATCGCAGATTTGGCTTTCCTAGTTTTTATTAAAAAGACGCTACTGTACATATCTCTTGGTTTGTTTCCTTCTGTCGTCTATTTAGATACTGATGGGAGGATATGAGGTAGTGGATATCCATACACTACCGGTACATGGTCAGGTCACGTCTGGCTATGGTGGCAATCCGAATAGCTCCGTATAGTTGTTTTTTCGTGATTAAACCACAAACATACAATAATAAAAATGCAAAAGAACTTTCACATTTATAAATAGTAATAGATTAGTCTAGTAATATTATTAGTATTATTAGTAAGATAGACTCTATGTCAAAAGGAATTCACAGTTGATTTGCAAAGGAAATAAAATATTATTTTCTAACTATGACTTCAAAATCTAAGTACCTAGATGATAAGCAGGTTCTGGACACTTTTTTAGTTATTCCGATCATTTTTAGGGTTCCGTAGTCAACTAGGAACCCTTATAGTTTCGCCATGTCTGTCTGTCCGTCTGTCCGTCCTCGCTTAATCTCTGTGACCGTTAGCACTAGAAAGCTGAAATTTGGTACCAATATGTGTATCAATCACGCCGACAAAGTGGTAAAATAAAAATTGGAAAAAAATGTTTTATTAGGGTAGCCCCCCTATATGTAAAGTGGGAAGTGATTTTTTTTAATTTCAACCCTAACGTGTGTAATATTGTTGGAAAGGTATTTAAAAATGAATAGGGGTTTACTAAAATCATTTTTTGATAATGTCAATAATTTCGAAAATAATCGCTCCAAAAGTAAAAAACAATGTGTGTCCCCCCCCCCCCTCTAACTTTTGAACCATAAGTTTAGAATATATGAAAAAAATTTGAAAAGTAGAACTTTATAAGGACCTTCTAGGAAAATCATTTTGAACTTGGATGGAAACAACAGTACCCACTACCGGGAGCAGTTGCAGGAGCGTGGAGCGCTGCTGGAGCGCGAACATAATGGATACCCACCTTTAAACTCATAAGTGGGAACACTTATTGTGACGGACGGGAAACTACGGGACCCTACACTGAGCGTGGCCCGATACGCTCTTGGCCGATTTTATTTTATATATAACAAATTATAATACGCTTTTCAAAAGTTTAAACTGTCTTATTTTCATTTAATCTTAAAGAGGTGTTTTCGCAGTTTGATAAATTGAAAACGCTTAGTCGAAAAAGCTTCTAGGGTATGACGTCTTCCGATGTTATTTATTACTATTCTTCTTAATGCATATTTCATTGATATTAATAAGTGATCAATGATTATACGAAGGAATTGATTTTTATATACCAATTCACTAAACCATAATATTTTTAATATATTTTACCAGTCATCTTTTTTAACATCAGAAGGCAACAATATTACATGAAAATTCGCAACGGTGAGAACTGAAAACCCAATTACTAGCACGTGGCATTTGATCTTCGTCCTTAGGACTGACAACTCATCTTTATCTTGTTTTTTCATAAGGGATGCGCATTTAATATCCGCGCTCGATACTTCAAGCGAGGATGGACTGAGATAAAAAGCTGTAATATACCTAGTAAGTATTAAAAATATGAAAATGTTATAACTATTTTATTTTTAAATTATATAGGTATTATTATGGAAACAAGGAAGAAAATTAAAGGAATCAGTTTGGCCAATAATGGTTACATAATCCCATACAGAACTGATTTATATGGAAAAATAATTATCACCTACATTTTCTATAAGAAATTGCACTGCTTTGTTTCTGAAATTAATATTATTTGCTTTAAGTAAAATTTTACAACCAAGTTAGTTTCTCGGCTGTAAGTTTGTGTAAACTAAATGACAATAGTCTTGTCAATTAAGCAGAATAAGATCAAACACTCCTTTAACGTTTCTATAAATGTATAATGACATATATAAATAACTTTGTATAATAACAATTATTTACTTCCTAACAAATATGTAAATATAAATAATCTAAGTAGGATTGTAATCTTTTAATTTCGTAAAAAGAGTACGGACAAGATCAGCATAATGAATAATTGAAGTAAGTAATTAAATTGAAATGAAACGGATTTCGATACAATATAACTTAATGTGGACTTCAAATTTTTATTTTAATTAACTTATTTATTTATAAATTGTTTTTAATAGGACATAGGACAGTTAGTGCTTCATATTACGTAGTTATGTACGTCATTAATATTGTAAAGCGTAGAGTTGATCTCTCCTGTAATAGTCCTACTTATATTGAAAAAAATGATGTGTGAACATACTTAGGATAATAATTTGGAACAAAACTATTATCTAATATAATTTTTAATGTATTTTGATTGTTATCTGTTTCATTATCTATATAATTAAGAAATAAATAAATTAATTAATTAATAAAGTTTTATTTTTATGATGGGTATTAAAACTTAGGTAGCCAATTACAACCACTTACATTTTAACATTTTGCAATTATAGAGGTGGATAAGAAAATATAGTAATATTTTTTATAGTTACATACATTTTATATATATGAAAAAGTATTGACCATTTAAAAATAGAAATGAAATGAATTACTTTAATATACATATTAAACATAATTATTTACACTTAATTAATTACACACATACTTTCAAATATAAACATATTTATTCATCTTAGATCAAATTCTAATAAAGAATTAAAAGTTTAATTGCACATTGTTGTGCAATTAAACTTTTAAATATTTAAATTTAATCTTAATTAAATATAAAGATTGCTTAGATCGTCTAATAAGAGCTCACAGTCAGCTGCTTAACACAGTCGCATATATATAAATAAAATATGCAGGCGTTGTAAGAAAAGTGCCAAGATATGAATCCCGAGAAACACCTGAAGGAATACGGATAAGGTCAGATTTATACACCGCAAATAAACGACCAGTTAAGACTGGTTAGTAAAATAATAATGATAAACCATTCACAACGAATTTCCATGTATGCCTAAACTTTGAAATTTATGAATAAAAATACCTTTGCCTACACGGTCGAAATCTTTTCAGTAACTTGTAACCTGAAGCGGGTCTGTCAAGTTTAGGGATCGATAAGACAATGTTTAACTTTTCAAACAATTAGCTAATTGTTTTAAGGATCGATATAGGGTGATAACTATTAAGCGTCATTCTTGACCCACAGTGTACACATGTTGTACAGTGAACAGTTAATGTTATTTACGCATAACGACCATTGCGTCCAACATACGTGACCCTTGCTTGCATCGAGAATCTGGTTATACTGGACGGAAAGCGTTACAGTCAGCTCAGACACCGATCGGCGTCCAAATTAATAGACCTCCGTAATAATTGCTCGTGCGTCGGGCTTGCAATAGTTTTAACATTTATGTTAACCCTGATACCTAAACAATAGAATTTTATAAATCGCAAACATGCAACGTTCACCGCCACCGCGACCTTCGGCAGCTCGTAAAAGTGACTATAACGATTCTGAACCATATTTCTCTATTACGCAAGTCTCCGACTCTTCATCAACTGTATCGGTGCGTAGTAAAAGAAAGCGATGTAATATGAGTTCTCAGACGAATTAAACTTATTAAAAAAAGAAATCAAGGATATGTTTACGAGTTTCCAAAGAGATCAAGAGGATAAAATTACGACATTTTTAAATATCGTAAAGGAACAAAATACTGCAGTGCAAAAGTCAATAGAGTTCTTATCAGAAAAATACGATGATTTGATTAAAAAACTTGATATATTGGAGGCGGAGAAAAAACTAACATGCAATATATTCAATTACTGGAAAAAAAAGTCGAAAAACTTGAGCGGAACCACTGTTCTACGAGTTTAGAAATAAGAAATATTCCCAAAAAATCGTCCGAGACAAAGGAAACCCTCTCTGATATAGTTATTAGCTCAGGACAACAACTTAAACTAGACATTAACCGATCTGATATTAAAGATGTGTATCGCATTAACACAAAATCAGCGAATAAACCGATAATAGTAGATTTCATCAGTGTACTAATACGAGATTGCTTTATTGATGCTTTTAAGAAATATAACAACGGACACAAAAACGATAAATTTAACACTAAAAATATACAAATTGACGGTCCATCTCAGCTTATTTATATATCAGAGTCTCTTACAAGCAAAACGAGAAATTTATTTTTAATTTCAAGAAAATTTTCAAAAGCAAACAATTATGTTTTTTGTTGGACTGCACATGGTAAAGTCTACCTCCGAAAAAAAGAAGGAACACCCTTGGTTCGCATCGAAAGTGAAGCTGATTTGGAAAAAATTAGAGAAAAGTGACTAGTATTTCATTCATCATATTGTATCGCGAAATTTTTTTATTTTATGTTTGTAAATGATATTCATTTTTCTTATCTCTTTAGTTTTAATGTAGTCATTAAGTTTTTTCTTATTGTATTCCCATTTAAATGTTGCGCACTTAGTTATAAACACGAATACACAGTACAATACACAAAACACATATTTTTGTTATACTCTTGCATACACTTTATACAAATGAAATCACATACGCGTTCAAAAACCGCCCGTCTTAAAAACATAGACAACATGTTATATCACTTTCACACAATTTACAATTCTAAATATTATCATACTCTTAATACATACATTAATACGTGGTTTATAAAACTTACTACTATCAAAAATATAATCAAACTTAATATACTACTGAGTTATAAAAATGCACTGGTTTTACACATATCGATCTTAATATAGATAATATTAACAATATTATAGCAACGGATATAGATGAGTATCACAATATTAATTGCACATTCATAAATGATCCATCAAAGTGTTCAGAATTTTTTGTTGGTGCAGATGGATTGTTGGTGGTACTGTCCGTCAACATTCGCAGTATAAATCGAAATTTTGATTTACTTCTAACATTTGTTCCAAGTCTTGGTATTCAGGTTGACGTCTTAGTTTTAACCGAATGTTGGACTAATAATAATTTCACACCACCTAATATCACCGATTACAAGATGTATCAAACTGTTAATTATTTAAACAAAAATGATGGCGTCGTGGCTTACGTTCATACTTCTTTAAATTCATCAGTAACTGAACCACCCTTTCAAGAAGGAAATTGCTTGATTATAAATATAGATTCGGAATATTAAATTATTTGTTCTTATAGGCCACCCAGTTATCATAATCCAAATTATTATCTACATTCTTTAGAAAACGTTCTTAAGAATAATAATACTCCTCATATTATTTTGACAGGTGACATAAATTTAGATATACTATCCAACAGTTCTAAGCACGTGCAAAACTACCTTAACCTGATTGCAATGTATGGTCTCAAGCAGGGTATCAATCTTCCCACTAGACTATATACTTGTATCGATCACTTTATGATTAAAAGTGTTAATACATGGGGTAATTTTGTATTTGACCCGTTAACAGACCATGATCCAATTTTGCTATACATAAAGTCTCAGAAAACCGCTCGAAATAATACTCTTTTAAAATTAAAATATATCGACTATGATGCTATAAATAATTCTTTGTCAACTGAAAGGTGGCAAAACTTTTTTAATATAACCGATGCACATATTGCTGCAGAAGTTTTATTAACAAAATTACAAACCGTAGTTAATAATAACACAATCATCAAAGAGCTACCTAAAAAATTTAGACCACTTAAACCATGGATTACACACGGTATTATTATTTCCATACGTAAAAGAAATAAGATGCACCTAAAAGTTAAATTACATTCAGACAGTGAAGAACTTCTCGCTAACTATATAAAATACCGTAATATGTGTAATAAGTTAATAAAATTTACTAAGAGGCAGTATTATAAAGAGAAACTACATTTGAATGCTAAAAATAATAAAGAAACATGGAAATAATAAAGGACGTGTGTAACATACATAAGAAAAAGGAATCTCCGCAGGAATTACTTTATGTTGATATTTCTCCCACTAAATCTCTTGACAAAGTTAATAGTTATTTTGCATCAGTGGGGCATAACTTGGCTAACATTACACTTCAAAAACTAAACACCAGTGAAAATGAATTGGCAAAAAAGGCTAGAATCCCGAATACACCTCTTATGTCTATGTCCCTCGAACCCACAGATATCGAAGAAATAAAACGGATTATACTAAGTTTAAAAACAAATAGTGCCCCTGGATTTGATTCTGTTAGTTCATATTTCCTAAAGAAGTATATTAATGTGCTCTCTGAGCCAATATCGTATGTTTGTAACTTAAGTTTAGAACAAGGTGTTTTTCCTGCCATTTTCAAGGAAGCTACGGTTTGTCCTATATACAAATCTGGTGATAGGCAGCTCCCTTCAAATTATAGGCCAATTTCACTTCTTAGTACTCTGTCAAAGATATTGGAAAAGGTCGTGAATAAACGATTAATACGGTACCTTGAAAGAAATATATTTATTGATAATAATCAATTTGGCTTTCGTTCGGGCAGGTCAACAGAAGATGCCGTATTAAGATTAACATCTCTGGTATCAAAATATCTTAACTGTGGTAAAAAATGTGTAGGTGTTTTCTTGGACCTACAAAAAGCTTTTGATACAGTGTCGATTCCTATATTGCTTAGCCGTTTGGAAAACATGGGTATAAGAGGTGTTGTCTACAACTGATTTAGGGACTATCTATCTGATAGGCGACAACGAGTCAGGATTGACAAGTATGCAAGCAACACTTCCACTTGCTCTTACGGTGTACCACAGGGGAGTACCTTAGGACCTTCGCTCTTTATTATTTATGTAAATGAATTGTGTAAAATCAATATCAAAAATGCTGATTTAACTATGTTTGCTGACGATACTGCATTGATTTTTCATGGTGACACTTGGGATAAAGTTGCAAAATGCACAGAAAATGGTCTGAGGTTAGTGACTAGTTGGCTTGAAGACAATTTACTATCACTTAATGTTTCTAAGACCAAATACCTATGTTTCGTTAAGACCAATGCTACTCTTCCAACTAACAACTTTAAAATTACTCTACACACGTATCCGTGCAATCGTACCATAAACTCTACACCATGTCAATGTAGTAATTTAACCAAAACTGATTCTATGAGATATCTAGGAGTGATAATTGATAATAAATTAACTTGGGATGCCCATACTGATGCAGTAGCTAATAAGCTAAGAAAACTCATTTATATATTTAAAAATTTACGAACAGTAACCGATAGCAAATTACTTATCAAAACATACAAAGCATTGGGAGAGTGTCTGTGTACCTACTGCATTTATGCCTGGGGCGGTGCCGCTAAAAGCTATTTAATAAAGGTTGAACGCGCACAAAGAGCTATTTTAAAAGTCATTTTTCGTCTACCATTTCGCCAATCAACAGTGTCTTTGTATGACAAAGCGAAAGTGTTATCCGTCCGTAAAACTTTTATTTATCAATGTTTAAGGAGGTATCATCGCGTCACTGTCCCTAAACTAATACGAAGCAATAAGAGAAAAGAACGATGTCCTGTTCCAAAACCCAAAAGTGCTATGTTTAGAAGACATTTTGACTTTTTAGCCCCTAGGTTATATAATAAACTTAACAGATGTCATAACATAAGATCACTAAACAACTTTGAAGTGAAAAACAAAATTACAGACTGGCTGAAATTTTTTGATTATGAAGGTACGGAGAGCCTTCTTTCTTTGGACATGTAAACAACACAAGCTAATACACACACACACACACACACACACACACACACACACACACACACATACACACACACACACACACACACGCGCGCACGCACGCACACGCACGCACGCACGCACGCACGCACACACACACACACACACACACACACACACACACACACACACACACACACACACACCACACATTTGCAATAGTGCCAACATAATTTTTTTTTTATCCCCCTTTTTACTGTCATAAATTTTACATTTTAAATAATACTTGTTAATATTATATAATAATTAAACATTATAAATATAATACATAGATAAACAAATTATAGAAATAGAACTAAGAATAGGGAAGGAAACTAGCCCCTGAAATACAGGTATTATATCCTAGTTTAGGGGCTAATGACCACTGTAAATTTGGTGCATGTAATATGTTTATCAATAAAGATTATTATTATTATTATTACTTAAAGCTAAACAAATATCTTGAGCTTCATTATTTGTATAGTATTAAGTTTTTTGGGTACGAAGAACCCAAAAGCATTTTTGGTATCTATAAAACAATTTCCATCCCCATAAAATGCCCATGCAGTCGCATGCACCTGGCAAATTCCTGGGCGGTCGCATGCGACCGCACATACCTACAGCACATAAACCATTAAAACTTATATTTAGAGACTACTTTTCCATGATGAAGTTTCATCATCATCATAATCATTACAGTCCTTCACAAGTCTACTGCTGAACATAGGCCTCCCCCAAGTAATGCCACAAAGCACGGTCCTGAGCCACCTGCATCCATCGACTTCCTGCATGTCTTACCAGGTGGTCACTCCATCTAGTGGGGGCGTCACCCTACACTACGCCTACCGATACGAGGCTACCACCCGAGAACCTTTCTTCCCCATCGGTTATCGGTTCTTCGAGCTATATGGCCGGCCCATTACCACTTCAGCTTACTAATCCGTTGGGCTATGTCGGTCACTCTGGTTTTACTGCGGATATCCTCATTTCTGAGTTTATCACGCAGAGAAACTCCGAGCATAGCCCTCTCCATAGCTCGCTGAGCAACCTTGAGCGTCCTCATACGGCCAGCAGTGAAGGACCACGTCTCAGATCCGTAAGTCATCACTGGCAACACGCACTGGTTGTACAATCTAGTTTTTAGAGATTGTCGTAATTTCCCGAACGCTGCCCAGCCGAGTTGAATCCGTCGATTGACCTCTCGGTCGAAGTTGGACTTACCTAGTCGGACTATTTGTCGCAGGTAAACGTACTCGTCAACAACTTCGATCATAGTGCTCCCAACAACTACCGGCATAGGTGTGACATGGACATTAAACATGATCTTTGTTTTGTCCATGTTCGTCTTAAGACCTATCCGTTGGGAGGCACTATTGAGGTCATTGAGCATAGTGCTTAAGTCCTCCAGCGATTCTGCCATAAGGACTATATCCTTTCCAGTCCAGTAGCTTGAAAACGTCTTCCAACGCAGATGAAGTTTGGCATTATAAAATCTATATATAATTTTCTATCTTGTGGTGTAAATAAAAGTCAGGTTTTACTTCATTACAAAAATATTTATTGTATTTTGATAACAAAAAAAATATACCAAGCATATGTCGGCAGCGTGAAAATCACAATTATTTCTTATTATTACTCGAAATTATTTACGTAACAAGATAAATTAGATCCTTATATAGAGATCCTTATTTATTGGAAACGAGGCATTCCATCTTAGTCCTTCGGGGTGTCAACGCATCTGCTTTTTTATTATCAATCGAGGATAAACGTAGATGTCTATGTGCCACAAGCATTTCTTACCTTCAGGTGGCCTGTGTGCTCGTTTATCATTCTTATTCTTTAAAAAAAAGATAAAATCATAGACTTTTTTTGTGATTTAATTTGGTTTATTAAGACTCTAACTTTAATCTTGTCGTATCATTACTCTTCTTTTAAAAAAAACAACGTTAAACTAAGAATTACTCCTCTAATTTGTAGGTGTTTTACATACACATTGTGGGCCATAGCATCCAATTACGACCAGGTGGACTATTTTCCCATTTATCACACTTATTCTGTAAAAAATTACCTATAAGAAGTTTACTCACTTCAGAAAAAATACCTAGGGCACAGAATACTAATACAGAGACTAGAGGTTAGTTGTTCTGGGTCTCGTGAGCAGACAGCGCTACCGGCTAAGTTCATTTATATGCCTTAATTTGAGGAGTAAAATTGAGTAAAGAAATTTAAAATTACAACTTAGTCACTAAAAATACTCTTATTGCTCTATCATATGCTTCAGGCGCCTCTGATTAAAATGCAAGTTTTTTTTAATTTTTTAACAAAATTCAACGTGACTGGACTTGCTTAAAGTTGCCGCATTCTCACGACACAACTACATTTTCCTAAAACTTAATTATTATTTTGATAGTGACATTAAATAGATAAATATTAATATTTTTTATTGAAATAATCGCTAAGCTATTTCTAATTTGTTTTGTGTTGTCAAATCTGTATTTCATTTGTTATTATACTTATTTCATTGTTATTTATAAATAACAGCTTACATTCAATAATGTAGCTTACATTATTTAAAAAAATCCCGCTCAGATTTTTCTGGTTTATCGTATCGGATTGGGAGCACTAAATCGAGTCCAGTTCAATCCCCAGAAGACACAAGTTTGCACGTTTACCTCTAAAGAGAATCCCTTTGTCGTATGTCCTCAGTTTCAATCGAATAATGTGCAATATCATGATCACTTGGAAGGTAAGGCTAAATTAGCCTCTAAAAACTAGACGTGCTCAGCAGAGCGGAACATTATATCATGCCAACACACCGCTTGCAACTATACAAGGTACAAGTTCGGCTTCACATGGAGTACTGTTCTCATTTCTGGGCCGCAACACCCCAGTGCCAGCTCATTCCACTTGAATGCATCCAGACCAGAGCGGTTAGAGTCGTCGATAACCAGTTTCTCAAACCTCACGATACCATCCACACCATCTTGACGCTTAACGGTCTACCACTGTGCGTTATACTAGGAGTTTTATTCCTTGTACAACCTCTCTGTAGAATGGTTTACTCCGGGTGATTTTGACGGTCTGATACGACTTAGTGACCTTCAAGAAAAGAGCTTAATCCTTTTTAAAAGGTCTTCAACACACCTGCAATTCCCTGGGTGTGGCAGTAGTTCATGGGCGGCGGTAGCCACTTACCATCGGGTGAGCCGCGTGCTAGTTTAAGTTTATATAAAAAATAAGATAATATAGTAATTTATTATTGAAATTTCATCTGTAGGTGAACATGGCTCATTAAATGGCTCTGACAACCTAATAATGGCAATAAGTACCAACATTTAAACAAGCCGAACTCAAATAACCCAGTTCCGCCTGGAAGAGTTGCTTTTAAAGAGTTGTTCTGACCACGCTAGAAAAAGGTGCATCCTTTAGAGGAAACGACAGATTTTATTATGTATATATAAAATATAAGTAACGTTAAGCTTTTTTTAACAATATTATGACTGACAAACAAGGGTACAGACTATTTGCTGCTAAGTAGATTATATAGCGTATAGACACCTGGTCTCAATTACGAATCTAAATGAAATTGCGCTATAATCTATAAAATCTTCTAGTCTGTACCTTGGCGTTTCTTAGTAAATACAAAATTTAAATTACGTCATTAGTATTACTTGGGCTTGAAATATAGCTGTTAAAAAATTATTTATATAAATCAGCTGTGTTCTTTGGGAAATAAAAGTTGTACAAAAATAGTAAAGTTTATTTTATTCCAGGAAATGTTGCTGTCCTTAATCCATCACTTCGATTAAAATAAAAGCATTTTCCAAAAAATTTAAGTTCTTTGCGGTGTAAAATATAAGTTCTATTCCTCCTTTCACTTGCTCAAACATTTATCTCCTTAAACCTTTAACTAGAAAATGAATAGCGTTTTGGAAAAGTACTCAAACTTACGGGAAATAACGAAGCACGTTTCTGAAGTTCCATTATCATCTTTTTTCTTTTATAATTTAAAGCTCTTCACTGCACCTTTTTGTGAAAGCACCAACTGGGATAGATATATAATAGATAAAATGGTGAGCGCTTGTCTCATATGCTTTTTCTAAGGTATAAGCTAGTCCTGGACTACGTGTAGTCTAACGAGCTTGCTTACTTGACTTTAAGTTCAGTGCTGGATGGTAAAGACTTATTATCGTTGCATTCCGTCCATAGTACACCGTAAGTCGAGCCACACTAATTTACCATTTACAATAGCTATAGAACGAAATACATGAATTTATTACCTCGTAATGAAGAAGCAATCAATTTTTTTTATGCCTGGTAGAGCCACGTTGCAGCTATATTATGTAGCACGAATGAGGCGGCTTGACCCGGGAATGACCATGCTCTCACAAAATACCAACGTATTATAGCAGCTAAATACTGCTGTGTTTCGTATTGTGATTGCAGAGAACCGGAGACCCTTTTTTGCTGGAAACGAGGCATTCTATCCTCAGGTGTGACAACGAAGCTGCGTTTTTATTCTTAATCGAGTATAAATGTAGATGTTTATGGGCCACAGCGTCCACTTACCATCAGGTGAACTGTGTACTCGTTTGTCACTCTTATTCTATAAAAAAGTGAAATTAAATAACAGGTATTTACTCGGTGTTTAAAACTCGGTATTGACTCAACAGTGGTCCGTTATCTATACACAGTGTGAATGGTGGTGTAATCAGGATTCCGAATTACTAACACATCTACAAAAGCTAAAAAATAGTTTGCCTCTAACTCCATTTTGAACTGAATTTTAGTTGAAATGGTCTAAAAATGCAGTGAATTAAAGGCAGTTTTAACGTCATTTGATGTCTATGGGACAAAGCAAACATTTATCATTAGATGGATTTTATGTTGGTTATTCACCGTGCTAAAAATTAATCGACGCCAACTGGGAGGAAAAGTATTTACAAGTTATACTTATTCTTATGTGAATACTTAATCCTATCTTTTTACACTTAATTTTAACCTTTGCTGAGGCACGGCACCTCTTGGCAAGGTGATGACTGACTGCGCTAATGTAGCAGTTTTGTCACATAACCGTAACGTCAGCTGGCGGTGGTGTTGTCACTTCCCTACGCCATATTATAATTATTATTATGAATGAAAATATGATCAATCATTTATTTTTGTGAAATCTATCTACGTAATATGATTTTCAGTAAAAATACACCCAGTATATTAAAAAAAATGACTTTAGAAATGATTTGAAAACGTCAACTCGTCTCTAGTACGGAAAGTAGTTCAAGGTCAGTATGCAGTCAGGGTTGCGGTAATGACCCTCGGCTCGTGAGACGTACTTCATTAATTCTTGTCCACAAAGCTGCAGAATTCTACGAATGTCAAGACTAAGGTGAGTTTATGTGTGAATTTAACGGAGAGAACTAAATGGCAAGAAGATCCATCTTAATAATTATATATCACTCGGATTTCAAGTCGGACGATTGCATATCCATTTAAAGGAAGATTATAAAAATACTTATTTCGCTCACGGCGCCCAGTATTAACGGTGACTAGCTATCTTCGTAGGATAAAATTACACACTCTATTCCTTCATTCTACGCAGAGAGATCAGGCGCGGAACTTTTTTTGGCATTTTACGTACTTTTCGAGGCATGAGGGTGAAACACCACTAACTTCCTAACCGCAGGCTGCTACTCATAATTTCTTGACAGAAAAATAAAACACCTAACTGATTTCGGTAATGCTTAAGGTAAAGACCAATTACGAAGAGGTTAAAGTATTATATAAAAAGTTAAGTAAAATTACAGCCTGTAAACGACCCTCCTCCCATTTCTGGATGAATAACGGAAAGACCTCTTCTCATTTCCGATAGCGTTATAACACATAACTACATCGCGCTACCCCAGTGCGTGATGCTAGATTGTACATCCTTAAAATATTTTATTTTTAAGACATACAGGTACTCTCCTAATGTTATGCTTAAGCTAGTGGTATCAGCACTTTTAATTTCTTCTTCTAATTTTCCAAGAAGTAAATATTTTATTGTTGCCGGCGGGGTGGGGATTAAACTTTAGTAGTTCGCGTTATATGAAGCTATAGCGCTAACTATTAAAGCTTCGATTCTATCTCAAATATATGTTAGTGTTGGAATGAAAATAATAATAATAAAACATGAAGCTGCTTTATTAGCTTTCTAATGACACCGAAATGTATTTGTTTTACAATAATTGTAGAACAGAAGAAGGCAAGGAGGAAAAAAGAACGGTAAAATACAAGAGTTCAAGCAACAACTTATTTCATGTCTAAAAACCACAAATCAGGATTTCAACCCGGACATAGCACCACAACGGCGCTTTTAAAAATAACGGAGGATGTGCGTGATAACATGGAGTTTGGAAAGTTGACGGTGTTAGTGTTAGTACGATTATAATACCGTTGACCATGATATTCTCATCGCCATCTTGTCCTACATAATATGTTTCTCTTTATCAGCACGAAATCGGGTATCCTACTATCTTCGTGGCCGCCAGCAAGCGGTCCGTGTTGACGATATGGTTTCTGAGTGGCATGGGTTAACCACGGGTGATTATTTAAACATACAATATATATATATATATATATATATATATATATATATATATATATATATATATATATATATATATATATATATATATATATATATATATATATTGTATGTTTAAATAATAGTAAATAAATAATTAATCATTTATTCTGGACCAAACCTTTTGTACATTGTTCACACCCACCAAACTGCGTAACAGTTTGTCGGCGGGGTATGTATATGTGTGTGTATATATAAATTCACAAAATAAATTAATAATTATATTAAATATAAAATCTAGTACATCCCTACATAATATTAATAAGTATAATCTACATGTGTGTGTTTGCGTATGTGTGTGTGTTTGTGTGTATGTTTGATTTTAATGAATTTTAAATTTTTTATCCTAGCCCACACTGTAGTTTACGCTTCTCCCACTAACTTTCCGGTTGGCTGGTAGAAAATGCCATGTGACATTAAGTCCGCCGTTTGTACGTTTAGTACAACAAAGTTTTTAAATAAATCAAATATAGTAGTAATTAGTATTACCTCTTCTAGCCTGTATAACTGCTACGAGACGGCTTTTCGGCTTCGACGGCGGCATAGAACTTATTAATTTTTAACAAAAATATTGCGGTATACCTTCCTATTCTGATCCATGCCATGAGAGCCGTGGTGATTCTAGAGCTGGGTTCTTGACTGAAATTTCAAATCGAATCTCAAGTCCTGATTAATCACTATTATAGTTGCGAAGTATTACATCGTGATCAAAACCTACATATCTTAAAAACTAATTCACAAGTACTGAGGCAGAAGCACTCTTTAATTTATAAAATTACTTCACTTTAGCCTTAATGTAATTGTATGCTTCTATAAAAGAAGTAATAAAACAGTGAACAAATAATGGTTCTACAATTTTATTCTAGAAAATAATTTCACCAAATCTGGGTCAATATTATCCAAGCGAGCGCGAGGCGACACGGGTCGACAGGGATGAACGAGCGCGCAGAAGTGGCAGCTGGCCCTGCCAAGGGCGACAAACGGTGAAATTTCGTGAAAAATAAGTATCTATTAGTACCATCATGTATGTAATATTAAATTAAACTATTAAATATTAGGGAAATATTGTATTTACTAGTATCTGGCTTTACTTTGCGTAAAGTTACAGAAGTTGTAGCCAAGATTCACGTGTAAAATTTAAACATACCATAGTCGATGGTACAGAGGGTTCGTGTTGGGCATATTGGCAATGTACACTACATCTCAGTGTGCTAGATGCTGTAGGTGAACTAGGTTGTGCAAAATATTTTATTTTTCACGCAGATCTTTGATAGGTAATTCTATTTACATATTTATAAGAAAAAAAAAATAGTTTGATTTATTAAATAAGAAAATATTATAATTTATTTACCATTTTCTGAATACTCATTAAACGCGATCAGTCATGAAATAGATTGTATACCTAGGTAGTCTCAAAATGACAAACTTTTCCACATACTAAATCCAAATTATATAAAGATAGGATCATAGTTATATGAAAGAACATAATGCACAACCTGAATCCCTCGCTCTAATTAGGAGCGGTATCAAAATGATAAGATGAAGGTATTAGGAACGTATAAACTTAATCTGTGTTAGTAAACTCAGAGCCCAATGTGTATACAAGTTTTTTTTAAAATAGAATTTGGGTGACAAACGATCTCACAGTCCACCTGTTGGTTAGATGGGAGCTCACGGTCCACCTAATGGTAAGATGGGCCACAGCATCTGAATGCTATATTAACATGATATATAGGCATCTACATTTATCCTAGATTAAGAATTAAAACGCAGATGCGTTGTCACCCCTAAGGACTAAGATGGAATGCCTCGTTTCCAGTAAAAAGGGTCTACGGATCTCTACATTCACCATACGAAACACAGCAGTGTTAAGCTATTATTTTACTCTGGTATTCTGTGAGAGCGTGGTCCTTCCCCGGTCAAGCCGACCCATTCGTGCTAAAACCATAATATAGGTGCAGCGTAGCTCAACCACGTATAAAATATTTAAAGTTGCCTTTTAGAAACTGCATGCTTTTAGTTCGTGCAAGAGACCTATATTCCACAGTTTGTTCATAGAAGCTAGTAAAAAAGAATGAAAAAACATATTTACAATCGTTATCAGCCTACAGAAGTATTCCTCTGGCCGTTTCATAAAGTCCAAACCTCAGCTCCATTCATCCAATTGTTGCCTGCTGCTATTCGCAAGTCGTGTATTTAGAAAACGTTATTCGAAGTCGCTTTATCTAGTCAAAGGGTGCCTACACTTTATAGTTATACCATTTGTATTTAAATTTTATTCACACATTAGGTACAATAATTAGAATGAGAAAGCAATTCCCGTCTTTAAATTTGAGCGCTCAATGCTGAAAGCAACAAAAACCCCTCGGGATTTAAGCTACTAAACGGGTAGCACTATTACAGAAAGCTCAAAGGATCGTAAATTACATACTACGAGAGTAACTAGAACTTGATTCTCAGTACTAAATCACTGAAATGTTTAGTTAAAATGCAATTAGCTGTATTAGATGTACCATGTAATTATGTTTGAAAAAACATTGTGAGAAAACAGTGAAACGGTTAATACGGAAGGTACACACGTTCAGTATTTCATCAGTTCAATTCATACAACTTTGACTGTCGCCAGAATGATAATTGGCGTTTACACGATCAGTCCCGCATCATTATTTCATCATTCACAACGGACTGACGTAAATTATCTCAAATATTTAATTTTTATCAGTCCATTAGTCCGTGGCTTAGACGGTAATTATGCGGTCATTCTGACCAGACTGACGACTGAACTGATGAAATACCGAACGTGTAACCGCTGTATAACGTCTGTTAACATTTTATTTCTAGGCATTTTAGTGTCAATTTTTCGTTAAGATTTTATCATGAAGTTGTAAAAAAAAACTAAATATTTATAAAGTAAAATAACGACTACAGTTTCTTATCCCGAGAGTGTCGTAAAAGTCAAAAAGGAAAGGAAACACATTAAATCTTGTAGCATTTGATGCATAGCAACGTAACTCTAATAAAAAATTGTACATCATGAAATCTATACGAGGCGAACTGCAAACGCCAGTCCGCAATACAACACTATTTGGAGTGATTTTTTATAAATTTCTATCTTATGTTCGCTGTGGGATTGGGTTGTGTGGTAGATTACCGGCGTTTTATGATGATTTAAAGCTTAGATTTGAGTCTGGCATATGCGGCATGAAATACACTAAAAGCAGATCTTGAAACGAGTACAATCGGAGCTTCCTTGCACTCATGATTTTCAGTTGCTTGCGTCTAACTAGAAGCGTAGCACAGGAAACGATAAACAAAACTCTATCGTGTTATTTATCCATAGTATATTCACGCAGCAGCTATATTATGGTTGTAGCAAGAACGGGTTGGCTGTTGGTCGACTGTTGGCAGTTTAACCCCGGCTCCACACGTTGGCCCCAATATAGGTCCCAACGCTACTCGTCCAACGTGTGGATCTAGAAAATGGCATTGGTCCCAACGTTGGGGCGAGCGTTGGTAGTTGGCCGGCTCGTGTCGGTTTCATCAAAGGAATCTGCGCCAACGCTCGCGATCTGTTCACACGTTGGCACTTTGCTCAGTTCTGTTGCAACACGCAGCAAGTGCGTACATCAAGCGAGAATGGCTTCCTCATCCACAAAATCGCCACCGGAATGGACGATTGAAAAAGTCATAGAATTTATTGAACTTTATCAAGCACATCCAATAATATGGGACGCAACTCGAAAGGATCATAAGAATAAAAATTTATTAGCTGATGCATGGCGCACCATTCAACAGAATATGGGAATGAATTTCTCAATTGAAGATTTAAAAAAAAAGCGAGAATCATTAATGAGCACATATCGCCTTTACAGAAAGAAAATTAGTGACTCTACTCGATCTGGATCATCAACAGATGATATTTTTAAACCAAATTGGTTCGCTTATGAGCTCATGGATAGGTTTCTTGCTCCGATTTATGATAAATCAGATACAGTTACTATTAACACAGAGGTAAGATAAACATTGATTAATTTTTACTTTATTTATTTACATAGATAAAATCACAAACTGTGCTAAATTACATACTTAATCTAAAGCACTTAGTTGTTTATTTCGAAAAAATCACCTGGGTAGGTAGGTACACTGAACCACAGGCTAGACGTAACATGATGACCTTGAGCGCGCCTTTATGCCCTACGTATTAAAAGATGTTTTCGTAGTGCAACTGTTACATAGATACATCTGACCTGTGGCTCTGTGTACCTAAATCTACATAATAATTTTGTAGGTCGGTAGATTTTTTATTTAGTGTGAATAAAAGTATGATGCATATTCATTACGTATTTCTCTAGCATTTTCTGTTGTTCTAATTGGTACTTGATCTAGTGATCTTAATTATTGCTCTTCTAAAACATTATCTATATTACCTTCCGGCATATACATACGGTAGGAGTGCTGACTCTTTTTCAAAAAATTATGAAGTACAACGCAAGTGAGTGTTATAATAGATGCTTTTTCGGGTTGTAGTAATATATTGGTTTTTAACACTCCAAATACCGATGTCATTATTCCAAATGCACATTCAATCACAACACGAGCCCTTGATAGTCGACTGTTGAATTTTCTATTTTGTGAGCCAACTGGCGGTGTACCAGGAAAAGGTTTCATGATCCTTTTAGATAATGCAAAAGCTCCATCTGCCACAAAAACATAGGGCACAGGAAGATGTCGATCAGGTAAAGGAGCGTCTTGCGGAAAAAAGGAATCAGGTCCATATATTTTGTTATAAAGCATGCTATCATTAAAAACTCCACCGTCACTCATACGTCCATGTGTTCCTACGTCAGCAAATAAAAAGTTGTAGTCACTATCAGCTACCGCTAGTAATATTATACTGAAATTGTGTTTATAGTTATAGAACTCTGATCCACTATTAATGGGTGACTGTATTTTAATGTGTTTCCCATCGATAGCGCCCAAACAATGTGGAAATTGCCATTTTATTTCAAATTCTCGAGCAATCTCAAGCCACTCGTGTTCATTTTGTGGCATCTAAAACAGAAAAAAAAATCAGTGTAGGTAATAGTTAATAATTTAAATAAGGGTTGAAATTTACTTGTTGTGTTTGAATTTTTAGACTATGGAGTTTCCTAATGAAGACAGCAATCAAGATAGAAGCTTTTCTAATGAAGGCAGCATTCAAAATAGAAGTTCCACGTCAGCCAAAAAACGGCGAGAATCAGAAGTCACGGAAGTACGAGCTCAGATTAAGACAGCTGTAAATGTCCTAAAAAATCTCTCCGACCGACCACGAACTGAAGTGGACGAGGTAGGTTTATACTGTCAACTACTGGCCAAAAAAATTAAAAAATTTAATGAGCGACAAAGGGAGGTTATAATACACGATATAGACGAACTTATTTATCAGAAGCGAAATGAGTCTTACTTAAATATTAATAGCCCTGCTCGTAGCAGCACTTACTCGTACGTAAGGTCTACCCCGGATTCCGTGCGTTTTACACCTACACCGTCCCCTTCATCACAAATGTTGGCGTACGATATGTCTACCCGAGATTCCGTACGTTATGCACCTATAACATCCCCTTCGCCTCAAGTGATGCCAAGCCCGTCATATCACGTTGCTGATGATTATAGTGATTATACAGTTGTATCACCAAATCATAGCCAAGTAGAATATGTGACAGGTTCATCCACCTCCACCACATCTACTCCAAAGGTGACAATTATATCAAATGATATTATCTCTCAGGCATTTACTCTTTCTCAGATACAAAATAAGAATTGAATGCTAATGCAAGGACTCGATTGCTTTCTCTAATTATTTTTCTCAATAAACGTGTTTTTGATTATTATTATTATGGTTTTATTTTACAAAATATACAAAAATACTTACTTTTACAAAAGAACGCAATGCCTCACATAGTGCTTTACATACTTCCGGCACGATCAACGATATGACTTGAGGAGAAATCTTAAATAGGTAATGAAGACTTTTGAATGAATCACCAGTCGCTAAAAATCTAAGTGTCACAGCAAGGCGTACTTTGGTTGGTATTGAGTCTCTGAATACTGTATCTTGCTTTTTTATTCTTGGTCCAATCAACTGTAGAAGGTATTCGAAATCTATCGAAGACATACGACAAAAGTTATCAAACTGTCCTGATGGCTCTTGAATCAAATTACTCAATAATCGGGTTCCATCATACCTAAAAAAGAAAGAAAATGTAAATATAGAATCAAAAAGAAATTTAATATTACAGCTCCTGTAAACAACTGCTGATATAATTATAGTTTGTTGTTGATGTTATTAGAATATTTAAAATGGAGTGTATAACAAGATCTTTACTCACTGATTCCGTGTTTTATGATGTGTCGTCATCCACCATCTTCTTTGACGTGGCTTTTTATTTTTTCTCAGTAACAAATATAAATGTGCACTCAGTACTACAAAAGCGCTCAGAGCAGTTTCGATTTCTGTATCGGACATCTTCACATTGGCCCTGACGGGACAGAACTAGTTTATTAGCCAACGTGTGTACGCCTCACCGAACTCGCAGTCCAACGTTGGTACGAGCGTTGGGACCAACGTGTGGAGCCGGCCTAATGCGTCTGTGTTTCAAATGGTGGGCGTAGAGAACCTGAGACCCTTTTTAACGGAAACGAGGCATTATACCAGTATCTTAGTCATCAGGGTTAACAACGTATCATTTTGTGTCTTAATTTTAATAATCTAATCTTAAAATAAAAAAAAATCTATTCCCTAATAAAAACTAAAAACGTATTAAAATTGCGGTTGCTAACTCATTTCCCAAGCGTGGCAACTATGACTAATGTTATGTACGAAAGGCTATTACGGTTACGGTAAACGTAATTAATAATATTTTTTACTTATTAATAAAATATTATTGTTAGCATTGAACTTCAAAAATAATAAAATAGAAATGCATTTAAACAGAATTAAAATACTATCGCTATTCGTTGGCTTTATAAGTGCGGAAACTGCGTAAATTAACCTTATATTTTACTGAATGTTAATTCCGTCCGCAAAAGACTTCTGTTACAATCAAGTAGCGGTTAAAGAAGTTTTACTTCAAAAATATTAAAATGAAAATGAAAATACAGTCTTCTATATACAACCGTCTTTCAACCATATTATGTCATAAAAATGTTTTAATTAAGCAGTAAAATAGTACATACATAAACACTCACGCCTGTCACCCAGAGGGGTAGGCAGAGACTACAGACTTCCATTTAGCACGATCCTGACATACCTCTCTCGCCTCTTCCACATCCGTATACCTACGCATATATATGCTCGTCGGTTAAGGGTATTCTTAATTTGGCTCATATTTAGTATAACGCCAATTTGGTCGACAAACTTCCGCCTAGGACGTCCCTTTCTGACTCTTCCATTCACTTTTGCAACATATATTTGCTTTGTTAGTCTTTCCGCATTCATTCTTTCTACATGACCAAACCACCGAAGCATTCCTTTCTTAATCCTGGTCATCGCATCATCTTGCAAACCACACTCTTCTTTTATCACAAAATTTCTCACCCTGTCACTCAGATTCAGCCCTAACATACTCCTTAGCGACCGCATTTCTACTGCATTTATTCTACTCTCGCGCTTCTTCTGCCACACCCAACTTTCACTACCATATGTTAAAGTAGGGACTAATACAGCATTGTGAATTGCCGTGCGTGTACGTGCCTTTTTTGACACATTCTGACTTTTCACAATAGAGTGTAGAGCCCCATTTACTTTATTTCCTGCATTCACTCGTCGTTCAATATCCTTATCATATAAAATAGTAATAAAAATATATACTTTGGTTTGGTATTACAATATAAATATTATAGAGAGGTTTAGATAGTTAGTGTGTTTTTATTTTGATTTATAAGATACTTAAAAATAAACATAGCAAAGCATGTAAAAAAAGGTAAGTCGAAGTATAATTATAGTTGTCTGTCTGAGAGTTTCGATGATAAATAGGTCGCCTATGGAGAGTTCGCTACACAAATGTTCCATTTTCACCCACTGGGGAAACTGGGGCGAAAAGTAGTAATCCATTTAAAGCGCTAGTCAAAACGTTTCTTTTTTTCAATGTTAAAATAGTATTTTTTTTTATTCATTACTCGCCCCCTTAAAAGGACTACAAGAGCCAAGTGACCTCGAATGATGCGTGCACACACTTTATATAATGGCGTTTACGTTGAGTGAACGCCATCTAACGACAGTGAGGTTCATCACCAGTGGATTGGCGAGGTTACGACCGAGTGTTTTAATAGATAGAGCACAAGTAAGATATAGATCCAATAAACAAATAGAAGGGACAATGAAATTATTTTATGTGTAATTATATTAAGTGTTACTCGAAAATTTAAGAATGTGGGTAATTTTGAAATGAAACTGATTCGATGAAACTTAAAATATTTTTATTTTTAGATCCATATTAAAAAATGTCGAAGCGGCGCCGTTTATACATCTTTATTTTGCATACGGGTTGTTTACATACGGGTTTTTTTAGATTTACATTATTTCGCATCTAGTTTAAGCTTTGTTATATTGTTTTCTTTCTAGCTTGTTAATATATATATATATATAATTTTCGGATGATTCTGTTATTTCGTCATGTTTATTATCTTTAAGCCGCGGCCTTTTAACAAAAACATTAGGTAATTTTTAGCTTAAAAATATGTAGGTGCTTAAACGTTGGAAATAACTTCCATGTTGACGTTTTTAACTTTCTTTCTCTGGTAAAAAAATTACATTTCACACTATTTTTATTGATATTTAAAAGTACTTAATAAATGTATCTAAATACATAAAAAAAATAAAAAAGAAAATTTGATTTTTATGTTTCCTGGAATCGAAACCGGGCACTGTCGAGACCAAGCTGCAAATCCATACCTCTACAAAATTACACTATTGTAATAAGCCGCGTTTCTAAAATTCATAATATTATATTCATAATACTTTTATAAATAAAATTATGTAATTATATTATAAAATAAATATAATACTGAATATATTAAGGACAAAAAATATAATTTGACTTCAACGAAAGAAGAATATTTATGAAAAGGCAAATATTTAATTTTTAAACTTATTTTATTTATTTTAAAAGTCTTGAATAAATTTATCTAAATAGACTTAGTCAGGTCACAAGTTCTGTCATAAACTTTTTATAGAATTAATGATACACTTTTTTATAATTATATAGAAATTATTTATGAAATGAAAGGTAAAAAATTTCGCGGTATTTTTTCCCACGTACCACCCTATCAAAGCGCGGGATCTATCCAGCCTATTTCTTTCCAAACACTTGTTAAAGAATGTCCGGTCTTCCTACAATAAGCTCGTAGTCCCAGGTCTTCATTGATCACTCTTTTGACCGTGATTCTGCTTAGCCCCATCTGAAGAGCTAAGATATTTTGTTTACGAACAGGATTTCGTTGAATTCGCGACTTCACTGCTTTAATGATAGCGGGTTTCCTAACTCTACAAGGCCGGCCTGTCCTCTTGCGATCGAATTCTAAAAACCTTTTATCATCAGAACCAACTCTAAAATATTTTTTACCCAATCAATTGCAACTATTATTCTTTATTTTCAAATTACTTAATTAAAAATTATTAAAAAAAATTAAAATCTATAATTTTTTCTGTTTAAATTAATTCTTCAATATTAATAAAAATAGGATCAGCCCCCTTTCATTTTTGATTCCCTAATATTATTGAAGGTTGATCTTAATTTAATTGTTTTATTTTAAAAACATGACAAATAAATTCTCCAATAACTTTCTTATCCTATTACATTAATTACAATTTTTTATATTCTTTATAAGTGTTAATGTTATTGTAGAAACAATAGTAGGATTTAATAAAACATCATTACGAAAATCCATATCCATACTAATATTACAAATGCGAAAATGTGTTTGTTTGTTTGTTTGTCCTTCTTTCACGTCGCAACAGAGCGTCGGCATGGCATGATTTTTTGTATGGGGATAGTTCAGTGGCTGTAGAGTGACATAGGTTACTTTTTTCCGCGGAAAAACATCTCATTCCCGTGGGAAAATCGAATATGTTGCACAAGTTTGTCCTTCTTTCATGTCGCAACAGAGCGTCGGCATGGCATGATTTTTTGTATGGGGATAGTTCGGCGGCTGTAGAGTGACATAGGCTTTTTTCGGCGGAAAAACATATCATTCCCGTGGGATAATCGAATATTTTGCAAAATTAAATTCAGCTAGGTGGCGCCACCGTGATTCTACAAGACGGACGACGGTACGATGGACGAACACAGAAGGTCAGAATATCTGGATTATTATGTCTTTTTACCAAAATTAAGATAAAAATGTATGGATCTGTATTTTTCCACGCAGGACCGGGAAGAAAGCGATAAAAAACATAAAATTCACCAGCTGATTTTCTTCAAACGTTTTGGTGCATTGTAATTCACAGAATAGGCGATAACCTCGCAGACGATATTAAGTAATCCGTTGATGCTCTGCCTACCGCGCAAGTGTTACAGGCGTGATAGCGTGACAGGTGGTGATAGTATTTCTGATCCATACTTATAGTATGGATCAGAAATACTATCACCACCTGTCACGCTTTCACCCTTAACTATTACTTAACTGTGGTAGAAACAGTTCTTAGTAAGCCTTATTTATAAGCGTTAGTATAAACTATAATATTAATAAAAAGCAAACGTAAGCCCAGCCTTTCAAGAGTATCTTCTCAAAGACAAGCGAAAAGATTAGCTTGATCGCTAGAATCTTTAGAAGATGCTGAACTGAGAAGGCAAGAACAAGCAAAGCATCAGGCTGCTTTTAGAGCATCTGAGACATCTTCTCAAAGTCAGGAAAGGCGTCTTAAACAGTCAGAGCGTCAAGCTACTTTAAGAGCTTCTGAAACACCTTCTCAAAGTCAGCGAAGGCGTCTTGAACAGGCAGAGCGTAAAGCTACTTTAAGAGCTATTGAAACACCTGCTCTAAGTCAGCAATTAAGCGAAGTAGCAGGAGAAATAACAGAGTATTTGTCAGTAGACATAGTTATGGACACAGAACATAGCACTTCATATCCCGCAGAGTTTCTAAATTCTCTAGAGTTTTCATTTGTGCCCTCACATAAGCTTCAATTAAAATTAGGCGTCCCAGTCATGCTAATGCGAAATTTAGTATAGTTGTAGCACAACTTAGGGTCGTTATGTCAAAAAGTTTTTCATAGGATTTTATACGTAGTAGAGCCAGGCTGCAGCTATATTATGATTGTAGCACGAAGGGGTCGGCTTGACCAGTGAAGGATCACGCTCTCACAGAATACCCGCGTAAAATAGTCGCTTAATGCTGCTGTCTTTCGTGTTGTGAGTGTAGAGAACCGGAGACCGATTTTATTGGAAACGAGGCATTCCATCTTAATCCTCACGGCTGACAACGCACCTGCATTTTGATTCGTAGATGATAGATGTAGATGTCTATGGGCCACAGCAACAACTTACCATCAGGTGGACTGTGTGTTCGTTTGTTATAGTATCCTATAAAATAAAATAAAAATAATGATTTAAAATTTTCATAAGTATCATAAATATTTTAAGAATAATTTCTTTATTAGGTATAATTATGTTTATGTAAAGGTTTTAAGGTATATAAACTTAAAATTTTCAAAATTACAAAAAAAATTATTTAAGCATTAGTAGGTTTTATATAATTTACTTCTTGAAATTTGCAATTTTATATCATTATCGACAACAAGACTGTATTCACTCTTCCAGAATAATCTTTGGAAAGGCTGAACCGATGTTAATGAAACTAGACGAACAGAAAAAATGCAATGCTAGAGGTGATAAAGTCTAGGGTGTATTTACCTAAAAGCTTAGAGATGTTTTTTAGAAATATTGATTAAATAAATTGTCTATGATGATTATTTCTATGTATATAAATCTATTGCTGTCCAATAGTCTCGCTAAAACTCAAAACGCCTCAACCGATTTTGATGAGATTTTTAGATGGTTCAATTATAATTTTAATTTCCTCCAGACCGAATTTATAGAGAGGCTAGCCATCGGCGCAGGACAGGATTATTGTGCCCAAGTGTATGCGCAAGCACAGATGCACTCTCTATTTCCTCACTCTCATATGAATAGTGGCGACCGTGACAGGACTGTCTCTTCGGGAGTGAAGTTACCGCGCCGTATTTACCTACCTAACGTAACGGGAACAAAGGAGTGGAAGCGGAGTGACCTTTGGACGACCGCAACATGGAGCTACGAGACATCGCCACAGGGGAGTGCCTTTCCTTCTATTCCTTTTCGTTATTTTCCCGTAGGGTTTCAATTTGTGTTACACAGTGTTGCTTTGCTCTGAAGACGACTGTCCGAATAAAAATACATAAATAAACTTTACTTAATTTAATTCATTTACGGGCTGTGTTGCGAGTCTGTTCTGCCTGACTCACTTAACGTAGGTACAGTTTAAATGCAGAAAACTCATATAAAATAATTTTAATTTAGGTAGTACGTATTCTGGAATTTTGCACCTTTTATATCTACCGCTTTGTGCCCGTATTTACTGCCTACTTGCTATACTTACCGTGTTTCTTATCATTCTTTTACGCTTAAATCCATCTAGTGTTATTTATTACCTTACATAAATTTTAAATATCGAAGATTGTTGCTTCTTAATATAAGCTAAGTCACTCTATGCATAAAATAATTAACTAATACACTAGTACATAACAACTGCAGGCTTAAAGTACCTAGTGCTTTCCTATTGCGCATTATTATTGCTGAGTTTTTGTAATAATATAAGCATTCTATTTTCTTAAAAAAGCATCGTCATTATTCTGCTATAATTAAAATTTGCTTATTTCAAGCTTATCCTAAGCTTCTTCACTTGTGAGTCCCTATTAATGTTCCACACGTTATTATACATAAACTTAAACCTGTTTTGGCCGACTATTCCAGAAAACTATCGGGGCGGCATTATTCGTTGCTTCACTGCATCTACGCGGCGAGTTAGCAACAGCTGATTCGAGTACCTACCTACGCGGGCAGCGCAGCTGCGCCGGCGACGATTGCTGACACTTGCATTCTTTCGTCTGGTTTGATGCACTATTTATTTTACTTAATTCATTAGCTTGTTCTTACGGGTTGACAAACTTAAATCTTGAGTAACTATTAGTGAGAGGTTAGGTATTCTGACACAACTACTATCATTAATTTAAAGAAAAATATTAAAAACATTAAATTAGTTTCTTTTGCGATAAAAGTATTCAAGACTGATTTAAGTAAATAAATCAGTACTTTAGGTATTTAAGTCAATACAATGTCGGATCGTAGTGACAGTGTGGATGAAGAAGTTAAATTAAAACATCTGATAAAACAAAGGAGTTCGATCCGGGGTCGATTAACTTTATTCAAAAATTATCTTGATATTTTAATAAAAACAAACGTTCAGGAGTTAACTATAAACCAAGTTAGCGAACTCAAGTTGCGACTCGAGAAGGTGGAAGCGTTATTTACTGAGTTTGAAAGGTGTCAAACCCAAGTAGAAATATTGTGCTCCGATTTAGACGATCAGCTTGTAGAGAGGGAGACTACTGAAACTAAGTTTTATCATAATATTTCGACAGCTCAATCTTTCATAAAAAAAATCCCACAGAGCGTCGAAGAAAGAAAAGACAGTACGACTTGTTCTCATAAGGAGAATTTAAATATTAAGTTACCGATCATAAAACTGCCTTCCTTCGACGGTAATTATTTTGCATGGTTGGAATTTCGGGATATGTTCGAATCTTTAATACATAATAACGACACAGTCCCTGACATAAACAAGTTCCACTACCTACGTTCATCATTGGAAGGAAGCGCGGCTCTTGTCATTAAGTCCATTGAATTCACGTCGCAGAACTATGAGGTAGCTTGGGACTTGTTATGCCAGAGGTACAATAATAAAAAAATTCTTATAAATAACCACTTGAAAGCGTTGTTCAAGCTCGAACCTGTGGTTAGGGAATCCCATAGGTCGATTCGTTATTTAATAGATATTGTCACAAAAAATCTGAGAGCATTGGAAACGCTTGGTCAACCAATTGACCAATGGGATGCTTTAATTATTTATTTGGTATCTACTAGATTAGACTCAATCACGAGCGGCAAGTGGGAAGAGTACCGAAATACGTTGCCCGACTTGCCGCAATTAAGTGAATTCATTAAATTCCTTAGGGACAGGGCCGATATTCTCGAAACCACACAAGCAAATCGAAGTGAAAGGAATATCATAGCTTCTAGCAAAGATAGCCTAATAAAAATGACAATAGAGGTTCATTTACAAATCATAAGTTTGCTAAAACCTTTATCACTTCCAGTTCCCCGAAACAAACCAGAAGCTTTTCGTGCCCGCTCTGTGACCAAGCGCACAGAATAATTGATTGCGAGTCTTTTAAGGCATTAACACTTGATAAAAAATTAAGCGAGGTAGCAAGATTAAAACTCTGTACTAACTGTCTGCGAAGGGGTCACGAAGTCGGCGCGTGCGACTCAGGTACGTGTCGATTATGTAATAGTAAACATAATACAATGTTGCATAAAAATATAATTGATAACAACACGAGTTCTAGGGCTTCGCCTACTTTCGCAGGTCCGAGCAATACTAATAAAACAAGTATACCAAAAACCCTGTCAGTGCAATCATGTAGTCAGGTTCTTTTGGGTACCGCTTTAGTCAAGGTTACGAATCCTGACACTAAGAAGACTTACGTTGCACGCGTCCTTCTTGATGCTGGCAATCAATCATCCTTCATAACTGAAAACTTGAAACATAAAATTGGATTAGCTAATCGTAACTCCGATTCATTAATTATAACGAGCATTAACAATGTTCAAGTACCTATTTCAGATCGGTGTGATGTAAATATCTCCTCCTTATCCAACGAGTTCTGTGCAACCTTGCATTGTTTAGTCGTTCCGCAAATAACGTAAATAACGCACGTATGGGCCGGCTCAAACCGGGGTAGTACCACGACCTCACCGAATACCGGCGTGAAGTGGAAGTTCTGCTTCCGCGTTTCGTCTGGTGAGTGCAGGTGGCCGGAGGCCCAAATCCCCCCCCCCCCCCATCAACATGGTAGCGGAATTAAATAAAGATAGACTACCCCAGGAGGGTACCAGCACCCCTGGAGAATCCCTCGCTGAGCATCCACGACCATGTTTCTCCACTTCTGAGCGTGGGTGCTCAGGCTGCCCCGCGTATTCTGGGGGGGGGGGGGCGAAATTCCGCTCAAGACTACAACTGCTCGGGGCAAACGGAGCAACAAGACCAAGGCGACCCCTGCCACGCTGTCCGTGAATTTCTGCAATATCAGGGGACTTCACTCCAACCTAAACGCCGTCCACTACCATCTCGAGACGGCGAGGCCGGCTCTGCTCTTTCTGATCGAGACGCAGGTGTCCTCTCCGGCTAATGTTTCGTATCTCTCCTACCCGGGGTACAAACTGGAACACTCCTTTGTGCCTCGGGCTGGAGTTTGCGTTTACGTCAGAGAGGACATCTGTTCTCGACGCCTCGGCAGACTTGAAAGTTCGGACCTGTCCATCCTTTGGCTACGTGTAGACAGCGACGACCATCCGCGCGTCTACGGGTGCCTCTATAGGTCCCACAGCGGTAATGCCAAAACAGACCGACTCTTCGACCACGTCCAAATGGCTGCAGATTCGTTGCTACAGCAGATCCCCTCCGCAGAGATCGTGATCCTCGGCGACTTTAACGCCCATCACGCCGAATGGCTCGGTTCACGTTTAACCGATCATGCGGGGAGATCTGTTCATGATTTTGCCTTGGCATATGGTCTGACACAACTGGTTACTTCGCCTACGCGGATTCCAGATGTGGAGGATCATGCACCTTCCCTGTTGGACCTTCTGCTGACCTCTCACCCGGACGGATATCAGATTTTCGTCGACGCCCCTTTAGGCTCCTCGGACCATTGTCTGATCCGGAGTGTTGTGCCACTCACGCTGAAATCGCGGTTGCATTCTGCAGGCTGCCGCCGTGTTTGGCACTATAGGTCAGCCGATTGGGATGGGATGCGGTCTTTCTTTGCATCCTACCCTTGGGGGCGGGTTTGCTTCTCGCCGGATGATCCCAACGTTGTTGCGGATTCTGTTACTGATGTGGTACTTCAGGGTATGGAACTTTTTATTCCTTCCTCTGTGGTGCCCATTGGAGGCAAATCTCAGCCATGGTTTGGTCGCTCCTGTAAAATAGCATCATGCTATAAGCAGGAGTGCTACCAAGCCTGGGTTGATGCATCAGCGTCCCGGGATGTAAACACCAGCGCTCTAAAAAAGAAGTATAATTCCGCCTCTAGGTCCTTCAAAAGAGTCATTGCCAAGGCAAAGTCAGAGCACATAGGCAGAATTGGCGAGAAACTAGTTCGCCTTCCTTCTGGAACCCGTGCATTCTGGTCTCTCGCCAAGGCTGTCCAGGGGAATTTCTGTCAGCCATCTCTTCCATCTCTGCACAGGGAGGACGACTCACTGGCCCATACTGCAAAGGAGAAAGCCGATCTTCTAGGCTCCTTCTTTGCGTCTAACTCGACTCTCGATGACGGGGGGAGTACGCCGCCGACCATCCCGCGGTGTGAGTGCTCCATGCCGGAAGTGCAGTTCACACAGCGCTCGGTTCGCAAAGCACTCCTCTCCCTGGACATCCACAAGTCGAGTGGGCCTGACGGAATCCCCCCAATTGTGCTGAGGACGTGTGCTCCAGAGTTGGCACCGGTTTTAACGCGTCTTTTCCGGTACTCCTACTCCCTAGGCGTAGTCCCAAAATCGTGGAAGACGGCTTTCGTCCACCCGATCCCTAAAAAAGGCGACCGCTCAGACCCGTCCAACTACCGGCCAATCGCCATCACCTCCTTGTTCTCCAAAACAATGGAGTCCATTGTAAACTGCCAGCTCATGAGGTACCTTGAGGATCTTGAGGATTAGTGACCACCAATACGGTTTTCGCCGTGGTCGGTCAGCTGGTGATCTTCTGGTCTACCTCACTCACAGATGGGCGGAGGCAGTAGAGTTCAAGGGGGAGGCATTGGCCGTTAGTTTGGACATTGCGAAGGCCTTCGATCGGGTTTGGCACAAAGCGCTTCTTTCGAAGCTCCCTTCCTATGGGCTTCCCGAGAAATTGTGCAATTGGATCACCAGCTTTCTTGCAGATCGGAGCATCAAGGTCGTTGTAGACGGTGCAAGCTCCGATTGCAAGCCTATTAATGCTGGTGTTCCACAGGGCTGCGTGCTATCGCCAACGCTGTTTATTCTGCATATCAATGATATGTTGCATACCCGTAACATTCATTGCTATGCAGATGACAGCACTGGTGATGCTCTTTACACCGGCCGAGCCAATATTTCTCGGGAAAACGTCTCCGAGTGCCGGGACAAACTTGTGTCTGAAGTCGAGTCTTTGCTGAACAGAGTCTCGGATTGGGGACGACTAAATCTAGTCCAGTTTAACCCCAAGAAGACACAAGTTTGCGCGTTAACCGCTAAAAAGAACCCCTTTGTCGTATCCCCTCAGTTTCAAGGCACTCCCCTTGTTGCCTCAGCCAGTATCGGAATCCTCGGCGTCGATATATCGAGTGACGTGCAGTTTCGTGGTCACTTGGAAGGGAAGGCCAAATTGGCCTCTAAAAAGCTTGGCGTGCTCAGCAGAGCGGGACAGTATTTCATGCCGGCACACCGCCTGCAACTTTACAAGGCGCAGGTTCGGCCGCACATGGAATACTGTTCCCATCTCTGGGCTGGGGCTCCCCAGTACCAGCTCCTTCCACTTGACCGCATCCAGCGCAGAGCGGCTCGAATCGTCGACGACCGAGTGCTTTCCGATCGGCTCGATTCACTGGCGTTGCGAAGAGATGTTGCATCTCTTTGCGTATTTTATCGCATCTATCACGGGGAGTGCTCTGAGGAATTGTTCGGATTAATCCCAGCCGCCAAATTTCGTGAACGCACGACACGGCAAACGTCCCGATACCATCCACACCATCTGGATGCTTGGCGGTCCACCACTGTACGTTTCACAAGGAGTTTTCTTCCACGTACAACCTCTCTGTGGAATAGTTTATCATCGGCGATTTTTCCGGACCGATACGACCTGAGGACCTTCAAGAAAAGTGCTTACTCCTTTCTAAAGGGCCGGCAACGCACCCGCAATTCTCCTGGTGTTGCGGTTGATCATGGGCGGCGGTAGTCACTTAACATCAGGTGAGCCGCATGCTCGCTTGCCCCCTCTTCTATAAAAAAAAAACTGGTCTTTTACCTAACATGCCGGTTGACATCACTCAATTAAAATTACCTGATCACATCGAGCTTGCTGACCCGCAATTCTGTCAACCAGCTGATGTCGACATGTTGCTGGGTGCTGAAATATTTTACGACATTATGTGTCCTGAAAAGATACCTCTAGGCCCTAATATGCCTACTCTTCAAAATACTCACCTTGATTGGCTAGTGGCTGGCCCATTAAACATGCATTCATCAAAATGGACTCATCCAATCCGGTGTCACTTTACTAAAGAAATCAGTGACAAATTAACGCAGTTCTGGGTTATTGAAGAACTCCCTTCCGCAAACTTATCCTTGTCGGCTGGTGACGAATTTTGTGAAGAACACTTTAAAAAAATACCTACCGTCTATCTAGTGGTAGATTTCAGTCTCCATGCCGTTGAAAGAGGAACCTGAAACGTCACTCGGTGATTCTTATAAGATGGCTGCTAAGTGTTTTTACAACCTTGAAAAAAAATTAAACAAACTACCTAAGTTAAAGCAACAATATCACAATTTTATACACGAATACAAAACGTTAGGTCATCTTTCAAAGGTAAACAAACCTGAATTCGGATCTTATTTCCCGCATCATCCTGTGATTCGTAAGGATAGCGAGACTACACCAGTGCGGGTCGTTTTCAATGCCTCGGCTAAAACTAAGTCATCGAAATCCCTTAACGATATTCAATACGTCGGCCCAGTCGTTCAGGATGACTTATTCAATATTTTAGTTAGATTCAGGCAACATAAATACGTATTTACTGGTGACATACAAAAGTGTTACCGACAAATATTAATAAATGAAGAACAACGCCATCTACAAATGATATTATGGCGAGATCACGAAACTCAACCTCTTCAGACGTGGCAATTAAATACGCTGACATACGGGACAGCCTCGGCACCTTATTTAAGCACTAGATGTCTTTTGCAATTAGCACTTGAATGCCCGGACCCGTTGCACCGGACAGCGATACTTTTACGTTTGGCGTAAATTTAAATCAAAATGATGATAAAATCTCGAAACGTCAAATTCTATCCAATACGTGTAAAATATTCGACCCTTTAGGTCTTATCAGTGCTTGTACAATCACACTCAAAGTCTTGTTACAAAAATTGTGGAAACTCAAGCTATGTTGGGATGTGTTAGTACCCCACAACATAAAAAGGACTTGGGTAAAGTTGACTGATGATTTAAATGCGCTGCTTTCAGTGCGCGTGCCTAGGCATGGTTTATGCCAATCTCCGGTGGCTTGTGAACTCCACTGCTTCGTAGACGCCTCGCAAGAGGCCTACGCAGCGTGCGTGTACGCCCGCATATTAGACGACTCAAACCACGTAACTGTCAGACTACTTTGCGCTAAGACCCGTGTAGCACCCTTAAAACCCATAACTATCCCGCGTCTTGAGTTATGTGCAGCGCTACTGGGAGCGCGCCTTGTTAGCAAGGTCAGTCACGCTCTTCGCTGTACTATACACAAAAATACATTTTGGTCAGACTCCACCATAACTTTAGGCTGGATAAAGACACAACCGAAGTTACTAAAAACATTTGTCTGTAACCGAATAAATGAAATTCATGAATTGACGTCTAGAGACGCCTGGCGTCATATACCTACGGAAATTAATCCAGCTGATATGGCTTCCAGAGGTGTGGCTCCGACATGTCTTCTTAATTCTTCTCTGTGGTGGGAAGGGCCATCTTTCCTGAAGACAGTTGAATCAGAATGGCCGCAGAGTCCGAACACAAAGATATCTTTGCCGGAAATTAAAGTTTTGCAAACAAATATAAATAATGACACGCAAACACAACTCATAAACATGGAAAATTACTCAAGTGCATCTAAATTGAAGAGAATATTTGCCTACGTATATCGATTTATATATAATTGTCGCCAACAAAACCATGAAATCAAATGGGCCCTTAAAGGAAAATGAAATTGAACATTCACTTACTTACCTAATTAAAATAGCTCAATCTGAATCATTTGCTAATGAAATAAACGTAATAAAAAACAATAAAAAACTTACCTCAACAACTCTGCTTCAGTTGTCTCCTTATCTTGCTGACGGTGTACTGAGGCTCGGGGGTCGGCTCAACAACACAGAGTTTGACTTCGAAAAAAAACACCCTGCATTATTGCACGGAAAGCATCATCTAACGAAGCTGTTAATGCGAGCCGAGCATCTTCGCCTTCTGCATGCTGGCCCTCAACTACTCCTATCAAGTTTTAGGGACCAGTTTTGGCCCATCGGGGGGAGGACCTTAGCACGTAAGATAGTCCGCGGATGTATCACCTGCACTCGATTTAGAGCCAAAGCCATGGAACCGTTGATGGGTCATTTGCCGGCTAGTCGAGTCACTCAAAATTATCCCTTCCAGATATGTGGTGCTGACTTCGCCGGCCCTCTCCCAATTTCAAGTAAAATTGGACGCGGAAATCGAATATCGAAATGTTATTTATGCCTTTTCGTTTGTTTTTGTACCAAGGCCGTACATTTGGAGGTCGTCAGCGATCTCAGCACAAACGCATTCATATCCTGCCTTCGCAGATTCATCTCGCGTAGAGGTAAACCTAGTCAACTCTCGTGTGATAATGCTACTAACTTTGTAGGGGCAAGTAATGAATTGGGTAGAACATTGCAGGCAGGCATTAACTCAATTTATAAATTTTCAATCGAAGAGGGCATTAAATTTAGTTTCACCCCTCCTTATTCGCCTACATTCGGCGGTTTATGGGAGAGCGGCATAAAAAAGCGCAAAATTTCATTTAAAACGGGTAATAGGAAACAGTAGCTTAACGTTCGAGAAGCTGAGTACTCTTTGCGCACAAGTTGAAGCAGTTCTCAACTCCCGACCCCTAACTCCGTTATCCAGTAATCCCAGCGACCTTTCTCCTTTAACTCCAGGGCACTTCCTCATCGGGCGGCCACTCACGTCGTTGCCCTCACCTCCTGCAACCGTAAAACGAAGCTTCAAGACCAGATACCAGCTGATCCAAGCCTTACAAGAAGGTTTCTGGAAGAGATGGCACATGGAGTACCTATCTGAGTTGCAGAAGAGGACCAAATGGAGATCTCCTTATAAAGCCATTAAGGAAGGTTCGCTGGTGATATTAAAGGAAGAAAACCTTCCTCCGATGAAGTGGAAATTAGGACGGGTTCACCGCTTATACCCCGGCAAGGATGGTGTGAGCAGAGTGGCAGATTTTAAGACGACCCGGGAGATCGAGCGGCGAGCTCTAAATAAAGTGTGTCCTCTCATTGTCGAGGATGATGGTTTGGAAGCAGCTTCATCCCCAGCAGTTCCTGGGATTCCTGCGAGTTCTTCAGCTGCCTCCGACGGGCCCCCAGGATCTCTACGCCAATAGCGAATGAGGTGCGGGGGGCGGACGTACGGGGAAGGCTGCGGTGACCGCTGCCAACGAGGGCGCTCGGGCACTTGCCATCACGCATTACGAGAATGCGCAACCATTATTGTTATAATTATTTAATCTGCAAGTAAAAACATTTTCAACACATCAATTTTATTTCTTGTACCATAATCGCCTACAAGAATATTCATTCCTATATAGACTATTCTTGTAGGCGATTATGGTACAAGAAATAAAATTGATGTGTTGAAAATGTTTTTACTTGCAGATTAAATAATTATAACAATAATGGTTGCGCGTTCTCGTAATGCGTGATGGCAAGGTGTGATGCGTATAGCGTCATGCGTGAAGCTTGATTCGTGATACGTGCTGGTGTCGTGTTGCAGCTGGCGCTACTTGTGCTTGCCAACAAAAGCGACGACTTGCACGTTCTGTTTTCTGCATACGTCACCGCAGGGGCGTGTAGCGTAATGAATAGCGTGATACATGTTGCGTGCTGGAGACGTACTGCAGCTAGCGTTGCTCGTGCTTGTCAACAGAAGAAGCTGCTGGTGTCTTAAAGCGTTGTGAATTCTTAAAAAGGTTTTTTATGGCTTAACCCGTTTTAAATGAAATTTTGCTCGGACCTGCGAAAGTAGGCGAAGCCCTAGAACTCGTGTTGTTATCAATTATATTTTTATGCAACATTGTATTATGTTTACTATTACATAATCGACACGTACCTGAGTCGCACGCGCCGACTTCGTGACCCCTTCGCAGACAGTTAGTACAGAGTTTTAATCTTGCTACCTCGCTTAATTTTTTATCAAGTGTTAATGCCTTAAAAGACTCGCAATCAATTATTCTGTGCGCTTGGTCACAGAGCGGGCACGAAAAGTTTCTGGTTTGTTTCGGGGAACTGGAAGTGATAAAGGTTTTAGCAAACTTATGATTTGTAAATGAACCTCTATTGTCATTTTTCATTAGGCTATCTTTGCTAGAAGCTATGATATTCCTTTCACTTCGATTTGCTTGTGTGGTTTCGAGAATATCGGCCCTGTCCCTAAGGAATTTAATAAATTCACTTAATTGCGCTTCCACCTTTTCGTATTTCTTGTCAGACTCTTCGGCGATGTCTACGCCAATAGCGAATGAGGTGCGGGGGGCGGACGTGCGGGGAAGGCTGCGGTGACCGCTGCCAACGAGGGCGCTCGGGCACTTGCCATCACGCATTACGAGAACGCGCAACCATTATTGTTATAATTATTTAATCTGCAAGTAAAAACATTTTCAACACATCAATTTTTTTTCTTGTACCATAATCGCCTACAAGAATAGTGGCGACCGTGACAGGACTGTCTCTTCGGGAGTGAAGTTACCGCGCCGTATTTACCTACCTAACGTAACGGGAACAAAGGAGTGGAATCGGAGTGACCTTTGGACGACCGCAACGTGGAGTTACGAGACATCGCCACAGGGTAGTGCCTTTCCTTCTATTCCTTTTCGTTATTTTCCCGTAGGGTTTCAATTTGTGTTACACAGTGTTGCTTTGCTCTGAAGACGACTGTCCGAATAAAAATACATAAATAAACTTTACTTAATTTAATTCATTTACGGGCTGTGTTGCGAGTCTGTTCTGCCTGACTCACTTAACGTAGGTACAGTTTAAATGCAGAAAACTCATATAAAATAATTTTAATTTAGGTAGTACGTATTCTGGAATTTTGCACCTTTTATATCTACCGCTTTGTGCCCGTATTTACTGCCTACTTGCTATACTTACCGTGTTTCTTATCATTCTTTTACGCTTAAATCCATCTAGTGTTATTTATTACCTTACATAAACTTTAAATATCGAAGATTGTTGCTTCTTAATATAAGCTAAGTCACTCTATGCATAAAATAATTAACTAATACACTAGTACATAACAACTGCAGGCTTAAAGTACCTAGTGCTTTCCTATTGCGCATTATTATTGCTGTGTTTTTGTAATAATATAAGCATTCTATTTTCTTAAAAAAGCATCGTCATTATTCTGCTATAATTAAAATTTGCTTATTTCAAGCTTACTGATTTAAGTAAATAAATCAGTACTTTAGGTATTTAAGTCAATACAATGTCGGATCGTAGTGACAGTGTGGATGAAGAAGTTAAATTAAAACATCTGATAAAACAAAGGAGTTCGATCCGGGGTCGATTAACTTTATTCGAAAATTATCTTGATATTTTAATAAAAACAAACGTTCAGGAGTTAACTATAAACCAAGTTAGCGAACTCAAGTTGCGACTCGAGAAGGTGGAAGCGTTATTTACTGAGTTTGAAAGGTGTCAAACCCAAGTAGAAATATTGTGCTCCGATTTAGACGATCAGCTTGTAGAGAGGGAGACTACTGAAACTAAGTTTTATCATAATATTTCGACAGCTCAATCTTTCATAAAAAAAATCCCACAGAGCGTCGAAGAAAGAAAAGACAGTACGACTTGTTCTCATAAGGAGAATTTAAATATTAAGTTACCGATCATAAAACTGCCTTCCTTCGACGGTAATTATTTTACATGGTTGGAATTTCGGGATATGTTCGAATCTTTAATACATAATAACGACACAGTCCCTGACATAAACAAGTTCCACTACCTACGTTCATCATTGGAAGGAAGCGCGGCTCTTGTCATTAAGTCCATTGAATTCACGTCGCAGAACTATGAGGTAGCTTGGGACTTGTTATGCCAGAGGTACAATAATAAAAAAATTCTTATAAATAACCACTTGAAAGCGTTGTTCAAGCTCGAACCTGTGGCTAGGGAATCCCATAGATCGATTCGTTATTTAATAGATATTGTCACAAAAAATCTGAGAGCATTGGAAACGCTTGGTCAACCAATTGACCAATGGGATGCTTTAATTATTTATTTGGTATCTACTAGATTAGACTCAATCACGAGCGGCAAGTGGGAAGAGTACCGAAATACGTTGCCCGACTTGCCGCAATTAAGTGAATTCATTAAATTCCTTAGGGACAGGGCCGATATTCTCGAAACCACACAAGCAAATCGAAGTGAAAGGAATATCATAGCTTCTAGCAAAGATAGCCTAATAAAAAATGACAATAGAGGTTCATTTACAAATCATAAGTTTGCTAAAACCTTTATCACTTCCAGTTCCCCGAAACAAACCAGAAGCTTTTCGTGCCCGCTCTGTGACCAAGCGCACAGAATAATTGATTGCGAGTCTTTTAAGGCATTAACACTTGATAAAAAATTAAGCGAGGTAGCAAGATTAAAACTCTGTACTAACTGTCTGCGAAGGGGTCACGAAGTCGGCGCGTGCGACTCAGGTACGTGTCGATTATGCAATAGTAAACATAATACAATGTTGCATAAAAATATAATTGATAACAACACGAGTTCTAGGGCTTCGCCTACTTTCGCAGGTCCGAGCAATACTAATAAAACAAGTATACCAAAAACCCTGTCAGTGCAATCATGTAGTCAGGTTCTTTTGGGTACCGCTTTAGTCAAGGTTACGAATCCTGACACTAAGAAGACTTACGTTGCACGCGTCCTTCTTGATGCTGGCAATCAATCATCCTTCATAACTGAAAACTTGAAACATAAAATTGGATTAGCTAATCGTAACTCCGATTCATTAATTATAACGAGCATTAACAATGTTCAAGTACCTATTTCAGATCGGTGTGATGTAAATATCTCCTCCTTATCCAACGAGTTCTGTGCAACCTTGCATTGTTTAGTCGTTCCGCAAATAACGTAAATAACGCACGTATGGGCCGGCTCAAACCGGGGTAGTACCACGACCTCACCGAATACCGGCGTGAAGTGGAAGTTCTGCTTCCGCGTTTCGTCTGGTGAGTGCAGGTGGCCGGAGGCCAAAATCCCCCCCCCCCCCCCCCATCAACATGGTAGCGGAATTAAATAAAGATAGACTACCCCAGGAGGGTACCAGCACCCCTGGAGAATCCCTCGCTGAGCATCCACGACCATGTTTCTCCACTTCTGAGCGTGGGTGCTCAGGCTGCCCCGCGTATTCTGGGGGGGGGGGGGGGGCGAAATTCCGCTCAAGACTACAACTGCTCGGGGCAAACGGAGCAACAAGACCAAGGCGACCCCTGCCACGCTGTCCGTGAATTTCTGCAATATCAGGGGACTTCACTCCAACCTAAACGCCGTCCACTACCATCTCGAGACGGCGAGGCCGGCTCTGCTCTTTCTGATCGAGACGCAGGTGTCCTCTCCGGCTAATGTTTCATATCTCTCCTACCCGGGGTACAAACTGGAACACTCCTTTGTGCCTCGGGCTGGAGTTTGCGTTTACGTCAGAGAGGACATCTGTTCTCGACGCCTCGGCTGACTTGAAAGTTCGGACCTGTCCATCCTTTGGCTACGTGTAGACAGCGACGACCATCCGCGCGTCTACGGGTGCCTCTATAGGTCCCACAGCGGTAATGCCGAAACAGACCGACTCTTCGACCACGTCCAAATGGCTGCAGATTCGTTGCTACAGCAGATCCCCTCCGCAGAGATCGTGATCCTCGGCGACTTTAACGCCCATCACGCCGAATGGCTCGGTTCACGTTTAACCGATCATGCGGGGAGATCTGTTCATGATTTTGCCTTGGCATATGGTCTGACACAACTGGTTACTTCGCCTACGCGGATTCCAGATGTGGAGGATCATGCACCTTCCCTGTTGGACCTTCTGCTGACCTCTCACCCGGACGGATATCAGATTTCCGTCGACGCCCCTTTAGGCTCCTCGGACCATTGTCTGATCCGGAGTGTTGTGCCACTCACGCTGAAATCGCGGTTGCATTCTGCAGGCTGCCGCCGTGTTTGGCACTATAGGTCAGCCGATTGGGATGGGATGCGGTCTTTCTTTGCATCCTACCCTTGGGGGCGGGTTTGCTTCTCGCCGGATGATCCCAACGTTGTTGCGGATTCTGTTACTGATGTGGTACTTCAGGGTATGGAACTTTTTATTCCTTCCTCTGTGGTGCCCATTGGAGGCAAATCTCAGCCATGGTTTGGTCGCTCCTGTAAAATAGCATCATGCTATAAGCAGGAGTGCTACCAAGCCTGGGTTGATGCATCAGCGTCCCGGGATGTAAACACCAGCGCTCTAAAAAAGAAGTATAATTCCGCCTCTAGGTCCTTCAAAAGAGTCATTGCCAAGGCAAAGTCAGAGCACATAGGCAGAATTGGCGAGAAACTAGTTCGCCTTCCTTCTGGAACCCGTGCATTCTGGTCTCTCGCCAAGGCTGTCCAGGGGAATTTCTGTCAGCCATCTCTTCCATCTCTGCACAGGGAGGACGACTCACTGGCCCATACTGCAAAGGAGAAAGCCGATCTTCTAGGCTCCTTCTTTGCGTCTAACTCGACTCTCGATGACGGGGGGAGTACGCCGCCGACCATCCCGCGGTGTGAGTGCTCCATGCCGGAAGTGCAGTTCACACAGCGCTCGGTTCGCAAAGCACTCCTCTCCCTGGACATCCACAAGTCGAGTGGGCCTGACGGAATCCCCCCAATTGTGCTGAGGACGTGTGCTCCAGAGTTGGCACCGGTTTTAACGCGTCTTTTCCGGTACTCCTACTCCCTAGGCGTAGTCCCAAAATCGTGGAAGACGGCTTTCGTCCACCCGATCCCTAAAAAAGGCGACCGCTCAGACCCGTCCAACTACCGGCCAATCGCCATCACCTCCTTGTTCTCCAAAACAATGGAGTCCATTGTAAACTGCCAGCTCATGAGGTACCTTGAGGATCACCAGCTGATTAGTGACCGCCAATACGGTTTTCGCCGTGGTCGGTCAGCTGGTGATCTTCTGGTCTACCTCACTCACAGATGGGCGGAGGCAGTAGAGTTCAAGGGGGAGGCATTGGCCGTTAGTTTGGACATTGCGAAGGCCTTCGATCGGGTTTGGCACAAAGCGCTTCTTTCGAAGCTCCCTTCCTATGGGCTTCCCGAGAAATTGTGCAATTGGATCACCAGCTTTCTTGCAGATCGGAGCATTAAGGTCGTTGTAGACGGTGCAAGCTCCGATTGCAAGCCTATTAATGCTGGTGTTCCACAGGGCTGCGTGCTATCGCCAACGCTGTTTCTTCTGCATATTGTGACGGCTCAATATTATTATTAATAATTAAATTCAATATAAAGGGGCGTCAAAAATAGTTTTAAAACATATATATTAAGCAATAAAGTTAAATTAATAAACATAAAGTTAATATATTTCAGACATTATCCCAAAAACATAGCAAATTAAAGGCAAAATTATTGTTTCTTGTAATAGGTAAATTTATTATAAAAAACTTGTAAAAATATTTAAAATAAAATAAATAATAGAAATACAAGTCAAAAAATATTATAAAATTAAGTTAAATAACGTTTATAAGATGATTAGGAAATTTGTTAAAAATTGTTTAAGTCATGGGAGGTGTTCGTGTATAAAAGAAAATTTTTCTAAGTTGTGGAAGGAGTTCACGTATAGATGAAATTTTCTAAGTTGTTGAAGGAGTTCATGTATTAAAGAAAATTTTCCTAAGTTATGGAAGGTGTTCACGTATAGACGTCTTGTATGGATGAGGTGCCGGAGATACATACCTGCAGTTGTACATATATATGGGGTGGTCGGGAGCCTGACTGCCTGAAGTACTGTAGCACAATGACTAGTCCTATATTAGGGACTTATGATATTAAACTCAATGATACAAAAGCAATATTATAGAAGGTCTCCATGATGAATTTGCATTACAATGGTAGGGTCGTGGGTTCGAACCCTATATATGAATGACTTATGAAAGTGAGGTCTATGATTCAAAAGCAATACTATAGAAGGTCTCTGTGATTAATATGCATTACAATAGTAGGGTCGTGGGTTCGAATCCTATATATGAATGACTTATGAAAGTAAGGTCTATGATTCAAAAGCAATACTATAGAAGGTCTCTGTGATTAATATGCATTACAATAGTAGGGTCGTGGGTTCGAATCCTATATATGAATGACTTATGAAAGTAAGGTCTATGATTCAAAAGCAATACTATAGAAGGTCTCTGTGATTAATATGCATTACAATAGTAGGGTCGTGGGTTTGAATCCCATATATGAATGACTTATGAAAATAAGGTCTGTGATTCAAAAGCAATACTATAGAAGGTCTCTATGATTAATATGCATTACAATAGTAGGGTCGTGGGTTCGAATCCTATATATGAATGACTTATGAAAGTAAGGTCTATGATACAAAAGCAATATTATAGGAGGTTTCCTTGATGCATAAGCATTGTATGGGGTGGTCGGGTGACTGACTGCTCCTAGTACTGTAGCAAAATGACTAGTCCTTATTAGGGACTTGAAAAGGAATATTATGGTGGCGTGTGTGCTGCTTCACGAGCAATTGGTCCGAGGTAAACTTGGACTCGCTAACCGATGTGTCCTAGACATATCATCTTAGTGCCGGTGGTAAGCGGGTTTGTTGTAGCAATACGGCTTTCCTGTGGACATCGCACACCCATACCGTTTGTGGGCGGCGTAGTAGCGCATAGCGAAGCGTCGTCTATATTTCGGATTGGGATGATGAGTGTGTTGGTAGCACTTTTAAGTGTATCGGGCATACTCAACTTCATGTCTTAGTGCATTAGCGCTATGATACGTGGAGTTTTGTTCATTGACGTCTTAGTAGCGTGCTACTATGATACGTTAGTGATATTTTTTATATAACAACAATACTAACTTTGTTGCCAAAGTCGATAGGAGTCATGTGGGTGTGTTGTGAGGGTGCGCCGCCCGTATGATAGTTGCATTGATGCTTACTGCTACATGCGGTATTGCGTCTTGTGATGGATCTGCGGGTGTGCTGCGCCTGATTCGACGCTCTCTTGTGGTTCTGGTCGATGGAGGTATACAATTAACATCTTAGTGTCGGTGGTAAGCGGGTTTGTTGTAGCAATACGGCTTTCCCGTGGACATCGCACACCCATACCGTTTGTGGGCGGCGTAGTAGCGCATAGCGAAGCGTCGTCTATATTTCGGATTGGGATGATGAGTGTGTTTGGTAGCACTTTTAAGTGTATCGGGCATACTCAACTTCATGTCTTAGTGCATTAGCGCTATGATACGTGGAGTTTTGTTCATTGACGTCTTAGTAGCGTGCTACTATGATACGTTAGTGATATTTTTTATATAACAACAATACTAACTTTGTTGCCAAAGTCGATAGGAGTCATGTGGGTGTGTTGTGAGGGTGCGCCGCCCGTATGATAGTTGCATTGATGCTTACTGCTACATGCGGTATTGCGTCTTGTGATGGATCTGCGGGTGTGCTGCGCCTGATTCGACGCTCTCTTGTGGTTCTGGTCGATGGAGGTATACAATTAACATCTTAGTGTCGGTGGTAAGCGGGTTTGTTGTAGCAATACGGCTTTCCCGTGGACATCGCACACCCATACCGTTTGTGGGCGGCGTAGTAGCGCATAGCGAAGCGTCGTCTATATTTCGGATTGGGATGATGAGTGTGTTTGGTAGCACTTTTAAGTGTAACGGGCATACTCAACTTCATGTCTTAGTGCATTAGCGCTATGATACGTGGAGTTTTGTTCATTGACGTCTTAGTAGCGTGCTACTATGATACGTTAGTGATATTTTTTATATAACAACAATACTAACTTTGTTGCCAAAGTCGATAGGAGTCATGTGGGTGTGTTGTGAGGGTGCGCCGCCCGTATGATAGTTGCATTGATGCTTACTGCTACATGCGGTATTGCGTCTTGTGATGGATCTGCGGGTGTGCTGCGCCTGATTCGATGCTCTCTTGTGGTTCTGGTCGATGAAGGTATACAATTAACATCTTAGTGTCGGTGGTAAGCGGGTTTGTTGTAGCAATACGGCTTTCCCGTGGACATCGCACACCCATACCGTTTGTGGGCGGCGTAGTAGCGCATAGCGAAGCGTCGTCTATATTTCGGATTGGGATGATGAGTGTGTTTGGTAGCACTTTTAAGTGTATCGGGCATACTCAACTTCATGTCTTAGTGCATTAGCGCTATGATACGTGGAGTTTTGTTCATTGACGTCTTAGTAGCGTGCTACTATGATACGTTAGTGATATTTTTTATATAACAACAATACTAACTTTGTTGCCAAAGTCGATAGGAGTCATGTGGGTGTGTTGTGAGGGTGCGCCGCCCGTATGATAGTTGCATTGATGCTTACTGCTACATGCGGTATTGCGTCTTGTGATGGATCTGCGGGTGTGCTGCGCCTGATTCGACGCTCTCTTGTGGTTCTGGTCGATGGAGGTATACAATTAACATCTTAGTGTCGGTGGTAAGCGGGTTTGTTGTAGCAATACGGCTTTCCCGTGGACATCGCACACCCATACCGTTTGTGGGCGGCGTAGTAGCGCATAGCGAAGCGTCGTCTATATTTCGGATTGGGATGATGAGTGTGTTTGGTAGCACTTTTAAGTGTAACGGGCATACTCAACTTCATGTCTTAGTGCATTAGCGCTATGATACGTGGAGTTTTGTTCATTGACGTCTTAGTAGCGTGCTACTATGATACGTTAGTGATATTTTTTATATAACAACAATACTAACTTTGTTGCCAAAGTCGATAGGAGTCATGTGGGTGTGTTGTGAGGGTGCGCCGCCCGTATGATAGTTGCATTGATGCTTACTGCTACATGCGGTATTGCGTCTTGTGATGGATCTGCGGGTGTGCTGCGCCTGATTCGACGCTCTCTTGTGGTTCTGGTCGATGGAGGTATACAATTAACATCTTAGTGTCGGTGGTAAGCGGGTTTGTTGTAGCAATACGGCTTTCCCGTGGACATCGCACACCCATACCGTTTGTGGGCGGCGTCGTAGCGCATAGTGATGCGTCGTCTATCTTTCGGATGGGGATGTTGAGTGTGTTTGGTAGCACTTTTAAGTGTAACAGGCATACTCAGCTTCATGTCTTAGTGCATTAGCGCTATGATACGTGGAGTTTTGTACATTGGCGTCTTAGTAGCGTGCTACTATGATACGTTGGTGATATTTTTAATATAACAACAATACCAACTTTGTTACCAAAGTCGATAGGGATCATGTTGGGTGTGTTGTGAGGGGGCGCCATCCGTATGATAGTTGCATTGATGCTTACTGCTACTGGCGGTATTGCGTCTTGTGATGGATCTACGGGTGTGCTGCGCCTGATTCGACGCTCTCTGTGGTTCTGGTCGATGGAGGTATACGGGTGGTGATGTCTGCTGGGATGTATGGGGGACCTTGGAATGGTGTAAGCCCGACGATAGTCGTATTGATGCTTGTTGCGTTCTGCAGCATTACTTCTCTGCGATGGTTGTTTGGTGGGACGCTATTCTCAATGGCGCTCTCTGCGTCTTGGTTTGACTCACACCTAAGTAGCTTTGCCCAAGTCGGGTCCCTTCATTGCGGGGCTGCAGACTGTCTGCCCTCCACGATGTTTTATATAACAACATAATATTATCTCTCTGTAACTTTCCCACCTTTGAATGATTGAAGGCAACTTGTTGGTGGGTGAGACAAACATGATCGAAAATGCATTTACTCAACGTCAGTGACACAAACCCTTTCTGATGGCGAATTATTACTCTTATCTTATAACTGCCTTTTGGCTATATCTGCCGTTGTATTGGTTGGTGGAGCAAATGTGTCGACCTCATGCGGGTGGTAGCTGGCGGGAGGATCTGAGGAGACTCTCAAGGCTGCGGCCGAAAGCTGCACAACGTGGGACCCCATTCCCTTGAGGTGAGCAGTAGTCTCATGACACGCTCTGCGGCTAGTAGCCGTGCTGATCATGCAATTGGTGGTGATGCCATACACTTACATCACGTCTGCAGGAGCGGCGGTCTGGCAGGTGGTGGCGCTCACGGAGGGTTTACAGCCAGTGTGCCTATTTGCCTAAACCGTGTGACGTACATTCACTGTGGCTGGATTCGTTCGTATTCTGTATGGCGTTTACACGCATTGACATGCGCGACTTCGGTCGATGTTTGTGCTTACGCACTAACAAGGGGCCAAGCCTCTTTTACTGGTTCGCCAGTTATTTTGCTGTGGACTACGGTCCAGTTCCCGAATTAGCGTTCTCTTCGGGGGGAGTGCATCAAAATGGTTGGCGCTCACCGTGCACGGCGTGTGTGGGGCCGTGTACCTCCCCTACATTTTTTTAAATAAATGTAGGAGAGCGAAGCCCTTGTATCGGGTATTTTTGTATAAATATATTGTGAGCCTTTCCCAAGCGGGAAGGGATAAATAATAATAAATTAATAATGTAAACCTGATACAAGTGGAATAGGGACGTTTTATGTTCTTAACCTTTTTCGAGCCCTGTCTTCGTGAACGGGGTTCACTTAGCTTATTAGGCACTACCAACAGCTTTCAATTGCTCTAGTGAATATTCATTCTTCCAAAAGACACCTAAAAGAACTAAGTTACAAACAAACACAACGTAAATAAGGGTCCTAACTAAGACGATCACGCCAAAAGATTACAAACGGCCTATTATTAAACCTTTAGAGAGATCATTTTAGAAAGATCTAAACATAGTTTATTAATCCTGGTCACATATATATAATGTTATTGAAAAGGGGATATTTTTAATATTATAAAATTTTTATTTTATATCCAACAGAGGGGGGGGGGGGGATCGTTACAATATCAATGATATGTTGCATACCCGTAACATTCATTGCTATGCAGATGACAGCACTGGTGACGCTCTTTACACCGGCCGAGCCAATATTTCTCGGGAAAACGTCTCCGAGTGCCGGGACAAACTTGTGTCTGAAGTCGAGTCTTTGCTGAACAGAGTCTCGGATTGGGGACGACTAAATCTAGTCCAGTTTAACCCCAAGAAGACACAAGTTTGCGCGTTAACCGCTAAAAAGAACCCCTTTGTCGTATCCCCTCAGTTTCAAGGCACTCCCCTTGTTGCCTCAGCCAGTATCGGAATCCTCGGCGTCGACATATCGAGTGACGTGCAGTTTCGTGGTCACTTGGAAGGGAAGGCCAAATTGGCCTCTAAAAAGCTTGGCGTGCTCAGCAGAGCGGGACAGTATTTCATGCCGGCACACCGCCTGCAACTTTACAAGGCGCAGGTTCGGCCGCACATGGAATACTGTTCCCATCTCTGGGCTGGGGCTCCCCAGTACCAGCTCCTTCCACTTGACCGCATCCAGCGCAGAGCGGCTCGAATCGTCGACGACCGAGTGCTTTCCGATCGGCTCGATTCACTGGCGTTGCGAAGAGATGTTGCATCTCTTTGCGTATTTTATCGCATCTATCACGGGGAGTGCTCTGAGGAATTGTTCGGATTAATCCCAGCCGCCAAATTTCGTGAACGCACGACACGGCAAACGTCCCGATACCATCCACACCATCTGGATGCTTGGCGGTCCACCACTGTACGTTTCACAAGGAGTTTTCTTCCACGTACAACCTCTCTGTGGAATAGTTTATCATCGGCGATTTTTCCGGACCGATACGACCTGGGGACCTTCAAGAAAAGAGCTTACTCCTTTCTAAAGGGCCGGCAAAGCACCCGCAATTCTCCTGGTGTTGCGGTTGATCATGGGCGGCGGTAGTCACTTAACATCAGGTGAGCCGCATGCTCGCTTGCCCCCTCTTCTATAAAAAAAAAAAACTGGTCTTTTACCTAACATGCCGGTTGACATCACTTAATTAAAATTACCTGATCACATCGAGCTTGCTGACCCGCAATTCTGTCAACCAGCTGATGTCGACATGTTGCTGGGTGCTGAAATATTTTACGACATTATGTGTCCTGAAAAGATACCTCTAGGCCCTAATATGCCTATTCTTCAAAATACTCACCTTGATTGGCTAGTGGCTGGCCCATTAAACATGCATTCATCAAAATGGACTCATCCAATCCGGTGTCACTTTACTAAAGAAATCAGTGACAAATTAACGCAGTTCTGGGTTATTGAAGAACTCCCTTCCGCAAACTTATCCTTGTCGGCTGGTGACAAATTTTGTGAAGAACACTTTAAAAAAATACCTACCGTCTATCTAGTGGTAGATTTTCAGTCTCCATGCCGTTGAAAGAGGAACCTGAAACGTCACTCGGTGATTCTTATAAGATGGCTGCTAAGTGTTTTTACAACCTTGAAAAAAAATTAAACAAACTACCTAAGTTAAAGCAACAATATCACAATTTTATACACGAATACAAAACGTTAGGTCATCTTTCAAAGGTAAACAAACCTGAATTCGGATCTTATTTCCCGCATCATCCTGTGATTCGTAAGGATAGCGAGACTACACCAGTGCGGGTCGTTTTCAATGCCTCGGCTAAAACTAAGTCATCGAAATCCCTTAACGATATTCAATACGTCGGCCCAGTCGTTCAGGATGACTTATTCAATATTTTAGTTAGATTCAGGCAACATAAATACGTATTTACTGGTGACATACAAAAGTGTTACCGACAAATATTAATAAATGAAGAACAACGCCATCTACAAATGATATTATGGCGAGATCACGAAACTCAACCTCTTCAGACGTGGCAATTAAATACGCTGACATACGGGACAGCCTCGGCACCTTATTTAAGCACTAGATGTCTTTTGCAATTAGCACTTGAATGCCCGGACCCGTTGCACCGGACAGCGATACTTTTACGTTTGGCGTAAATTTAAATCAAAATGATGATAAAATCTCGAAACGTCAAATTCTATCCAATACGTGTAAAATATTCGACCCTTTAGGTCTTATCAGTGCTTGTACAATCACACTCAAAGTCTTGTTACAAAAATTGTGGCAACTCAAGCTAAGTTGGGATGAGGAAGTACCCCACAACATAAAAAGGACTTGGGTAAAGTTGACTGATGATTTAAATGCGCTGCTTTCAGTGCGCGTGCCTAGGCATGGTTTATGCCAATCTCCGGTGGCTTGTGAACTCCACTGCTTCGTAGACGCCTCGCAAGAGGCCTACGCAGCGTGCGTGTACGCCCGCATATTAGACGACTCAAACCACGTAACTGTCAGACTACTTTGCGCTAAGACCCGTGTAGCACCCTTAAAACCCATAACTATCCCGCGTCTTGAGTTATGTGCAGCGCTACTGGGAGCGCGCCTTGTTAGCAAGGTCAGTCACGCTCTTCGCTGTACTATACACAAAAATACATTTTGGTCAGACTCCACCATAACTTTAGGCTGGATAAAGACACAACCGAAGTTACTAAAAACATTTGTCTGTAACCGAATAAATGAAATTCATGAATTGACGTCTAGAGACGCCTGGCGTCATATACCTACGGAAATTAATCCAGCTGATATGGCTTCCAGAGGTGTGGCTCCGACATGTCTTCTTAATTCTTCTCTGTGGTGGGAAGGGCCATCTTTCCTGAAGACAGTTGAATCAGAATGGCCGCAGAGTCCGAACACAAAGATATCTTTGCCGGAAATTAAAGTTTTGCAAACAAATATAAATAATGACACGCAAACACAACTCATAAACATGGAAAATTACTCAAGTGCATCTAAATTGAAGAGAATATTTGCCTACGTATATCGATTTATATATAATTGTCGCCAACAAAACCATGAAATCAAATGGGCCCTTAAAGGAAAATGAAATTGAACATTCACTTACTTACCTAATTAAAATAGCTCAATCTGAATCATTTGCTAATGAAATAAACGTAATAAAAAACAATAAAAAACTTACCTCAACAACTCTGCTTCAGTTGTCTCCTTATCTTGCTGACGGTGTACTGAGGCTCGGGGGTCGGCTCAACAACACAGAGTTTGACTTCGAAAAAAAACACCCTGCATTATTGCACGGAAAGCATCATCTAACGAAGCTGTTAATGCGAGCCGAGCATCTTCGCCTTCTGCATGCTGGCCCTCAACTACTCCTATCAAGTTTTAGGGACCAGTTTTGGCCCATCGGGGGGAGGACCTTAGCACGTAAGATAGTCCGCGGATGTATCACCTGCACTCGATTTAGAGCCAAAGCCATGGAACCGTTGATGGGTCATTTGCCGGCTAGTCGAGTCACTCAAAATTATCCCTTCCAGATATGTGGTGCTGACTTCGCCGGCCCTCTCCCAATTTCAAGTAAAATTGGACGCGGAAATCGAATATCGAAATGTTATTTATGCCTTTTCGTTTGTTTTTGTACCAAGGCCGTACATTTGGAGGTCGTCAGCGATCTCAGCACAAACGCATTCATATCCTGCCTTCGCAGATTCATCTCGCGTAGAGGTAAACCTAGTCAACTCTCGTGTGATAATGCTACTAACTTTGTAGGGGCAAGTAATGAATTGGGTAGAACATTGCAGGCAGGCATTAACTCAATTTATAAATTTTCAATCGAAGAGGGCATTAAATTTAGTTTCACCCCTCCTTATTCGCCTACATTCGGCGGTTTATGGGAGAGCGGCATAAAAAAGCGCAAAATTTCATTTAAAACGGGTAATAGGAAACAGTAGCTTAACGTTCGAGAAGCTGAGTACTCTTTGCGCACAAGTTGAAGCAGTTCTCAACTCCCGACCCCTAACTCCGTTATCCAGTAATCCCAGCGACCTTTCTCCTTTAACTCCAGGGCACTTCCTCATCGGGCGGCCACTCACGTCGTTGCCCTCACCTCCTGCAACCGTAAAACGAAGCTTCAAGACCAGATACCAGCTGATCCAAGCCTTACAAGAAGGTTTCTGGAAGAGATGGCACATGGAGTACCTATCTGAGTTGCAGAAGAGGACCAAATGGAGATCTCCTTATAAAGCCATTAAGGAAGGTTCGCTGGTGATATTAAAGGAAGAAAACCTTCCTCCGATGAAGTGGAAATTAGGACGGGTTCACCGCTTATACCCCGGCAAGGATGGTGTGAGCAGAGTGGCAGATTTTAAGACGACCCGGGAGATCGAGCGGCGAGCTCTAAATAAAGTGTGTCCTCTCATTGACGAGGATGATGGTTTGGAAGCAGCTTCATCCCCAGCAGTTCCTGGGATTCCTGCGAGTTCTTCAGCTGCCTCCGACGGGCCCCCAGGATGTCTACGCCAATAGCGAATGAGGTGCGGGGGGCGGACGTACGGGGAAGGCTGCGGTGACCGCTGCCAACGAGGGCGCTCGGGCACTTGCCATCACGCATTACGAGAACGCGCAACCATTATTGTTATAATTATTTAATCTGCAAGTAAAAACATTTTCAACACATCAATTTTATTTCTTGTACCATAATCGCCTACAAGAATATTCATTCCTATATAGACTATTCTTGTAGGCGATTATGGTACAAGAAATAAAATTGATGTGTTGAAAATGTTTTTACTTGCAGATTAAATAATTATAACAATAATGGTTGCGCGTTCTCGTAATGCGTGATGGCAAGGTGTGATGCGTATAGCGTCATGCGTGAAGCTTGATTCGTGATACGTGCTGGTGTCGTGTTGCAGCTGGCGCTACTTGTGCTTGCCAACAAAAGCGACGACTTGCACGTTCTGTTTTCTGCATACGTCACCGCAGGGGCGTGTAGCGTAATGAATAGCGTGATACATGTTGCAAGCTGGAGACGTACTGCAGCTAGCGTTGCTCGTGCTTGTCAACAGAAGAAGCTGCTGGTGTCTTAAAGCGTTGTGAATTCTTAAAAAGGTTTTTTATGGCTTAACCCGTTTTAAATGAAATTTTGCTCGGACCTGCGAAAGTAGGCGAAGCCCTAGAACTCGTGTTGTTATCAATTATATTTTTATGCAACATTGTATTATGTTTACTATTACATTATCGACACGTACCTGAGTGGCACGCGCCGACTTCGTGACCCCTTCGCAGACAGTTAGTACAGAGTTTTAATCTTGCTACCTCGCTTAATTTTTTATCAAGTGTTAATGCCTTAAAAGACTCGCAATCAATTATTCTGTGCGCTTGGTCACAGAGCGGGCACGAAAAGTTTCTGGTTTGTTTCGGGGAACTGGAAGTGATAAAGGTTTTAGCAAACTTATGATTTGTAAATGAACCTCTATTGTCATTTTTCATTAGGCTATCTTTGCTAGAAGCTATGATATTCCTTTCACTTCGATTTGCTTGTGTGGTTTCGAGAATATCGGCCCTGTCCCTAAGGAATTTAATAAATTCACTTAATTGCGCTTCCACCTTTTCGTATTTCTTGTCAGACTCTTCGGCGATGTCTACGCCAATAGCGAATGAGGTGCGGGGGGCGGACGTGCGGGGAAGGCTGCGGTGACCGCTGCCAACGAGGGCGCTCGGGCACTTGCCATCACGCATTACGAGAACGCGCAACCATTATTGTTATAATTATTTAATCTGCAAGTAAAAACATTTTCAACACATCAATTTTTTTTCTTGTACCATAATCGCCTACAAGAATAGTGGCGACCGTGACAGGACTGTCTCTTCGGGAGTGAAGTTACCGCGCCGTATTTACCTACCTAACGTAACGGGAACAAAGGAGTGGAATCGGAGTGACCTTTGGACGACCGCAACGTGGAGCTACGAGACATCGCCACAGGGTAGTGCCTTTCCTTCTATTCCTTTTCGTTATTTTCCCGTAGGGTTTCAATTTGTGTTACACAGTGTTGCTTTGCTCTGAAGACGACTGTCCGAATAAAAATACATAAATAAACTTTACTTAATTTAATTCATTTACGGGCTGTGTTGCGAGTCTGTTCTGCCTGACTCACTTAACGTAGGTACAGTTTAAATGCAGAAAACTCATATAAAATAATTTTAATTTAGGTAGTACGTATTCTGGAATTTTGCACCTTTTATATCTACCGCTTTGTGCCCGTATTTACTGCCTACTTGCTATACTTACCGTGTTTCTTATCATTCTTTTACGCTTAAATCCATCTAGTGTTATTTATTACCTTACATAAACTTTAAATATCGAAGATTGTTGCTTATTAATATAAGCTAAGTCACTCTATGCATAAAATAATTAACTAATACACTAGTACATAACAACTGCAGGCTTAAAGTACCTAGTGCTTTCCTATTGCGCATTATTATTGCTGAGTTTTTGTAATAATATAAGCATTCTATTTTCTTAAAAAAGCATCGTCATTATTCTGCTATAATTAAAATTTGCTTATTTCAAGCTTATCCTAAGCTTCTTTACTTGTGAGTCCCTATTAACGTTCCACACGTTATTATACATAAACTTAAACCTGTTTTGGCCGACTATTCCAGAAAACTATCGGGGCGGCATTATTCGTTGCTTCACTGCATCTACGCGGCGAGTTAGCAACAGCTGATTCGAGTACCTACCTACGCGGGCAGCGCAGCTGCGCCGGCGACGATTGCTGACACTTGCATTCTTTCGTCTGGTTTGATGCACTATTTATTTTACTTAATTCATTAGCTTGTTCTTACGGGTTGACAAACTTAAATCTTGAGTAACTATTAGTGAGAGGTTAGGTATTCTGACACAACTACTATCATTAATTTAAAGAAAAATATTAAAAACATTAAATTAGTTTCTTTTGCGATAAAAGTATTCAAGACTGATTTAAGTAAATAAATCAGTACTTTAGGTATTTAAGTCAATACAATGTCGGATCGTAGTGACAGTGTGGATGAAGAAGTTAAATTAAAACATCTGATAAAACAAAGGAGTTCGATCCGGGGTCGATTAACTTTATTCAAAAATTATCTTGATATTTTAATAAAAACAAACGTTCAGGAGTTAACTATAAACCAAGTTAGCGAACTCAAGTTGCGACTCGAGAAGGTGGAAGCGTTATTTACTGAGTTTGAAAGGTGTCAAACCCAAGTAGAAATATTGTGCTCCGATTTAGACGATCAGCTTGTAGAGAGGGAGACTACTGAAACTAAGTTTTATCATAATATTTCGACAGCTCAATCTTTCATAAAAAAAATCCCACAGAGCGTCGAAGAAAGAAAAGACAGTACGACTTGTTCTCATAAGGAGAATTTAAATATTAAGTTACCGATCATAAAACTGCCTTCCTTCGACGGTTATTATTTTACATGGTTGGAATTTCGGGATATGTTCGAATCTTTAATACATAATAACGACACAGTCTCTGACATAAACAAGTTCCACTACCTACGTTCATCATTGGAAGGAAGCGCGGCTCTTGTCATTAAGTCCATTGAATTCACGTCGCAGAACTATGAGGTAGCTTGGGACTTGTTATGCCAGAGGTACAATAATAAAAAAATTCTTATAAATAACCACTTGAAAGCGTTGTTCAAGCTCGAACCTGTGGCTAGGGAATCCCATAGATCGATTCGTTATTTAATAGATATTGTCACAAAAAATCTGAGAGCATTGGAAACGCTTGGTCAACCAATTGACCAATGGGATGCTTTAATTATTTATTTGGTATCTACTAGATTAGACTCAATCACGAGCGGCAAGTGGGAAGAGTACCGAAATACGTTGCCCGACTTGCCGCAATTAAGTGAATTCATTAAATTCCTTAGGGACAGGGCCGATATTCTCGAAACCACACAAGCAAATCGAAGTGAAAGGAATATCATAGCTTCTAGCAAAGATAGCCTAATAAAAAATGACAGTAGAGGTTCATTTACAAATCATAAGTTTGCTAAAACCTTTATCACTTCCAGTTCCCCGAAACAATCCAGAAGCTTTTCGTGCCCGCTCTGTGACCAAGCGCACAGAATAATTGATTGCGAGTTTTTTAAGGCATTAACACTTGATAAAAAATTAAGCGAGGTAGCAAGATTAAAACTCTGTACTAACTGTCTGCGAAGGGGTCACGAAGTCGGCGCGTGCCACTCAGGTACGTGTCTGTTATGTAATAGTAAACATAATACAATGTTGCATAAAAATATAATTGATAACAACACGAGTTCTAGGGCTTCGCCTACTTTCGCAGGTCCGAGCAATACTAATAAAACAAGTATACCTAAAACCCTGTCAGTGCAATCATGTAGTCAGGTTCTTTTGGGTACCGCTTTAGTCTAGGTTACGAATCCTGACACTAAGAAGACTTACGTTGCACGCGTCCTTCTATCAAGAAGTCCAGTTATGAAGGATGATTGACTGCCAGCATCAGCTGGCAGTCAATCATCCTTTATAACTGTAAACTTGAAACATAAAATTAGATTAGCTAATCGTAACTCCGATTCATTAATTATATCGAGCGTTAACAATGTTCAAGTACCTATTTCAGATCGGTGTGATGTAAATATCTCCTCCTTATCCAACGAGTTCTGTGCAACCTTGCATTGTTTAGTCGTTATGCAAATAACTGGTCTTTTACCTAACATGCCGGTTGACATCACTCAATTAAAATTACCTGATCACATCGAGCTTGCTGACCCGCAATTCTGTCCACCAGCTGATGTCGACATGTTGCTGGGTGCTGAAATATTTTACGACATTATGTGTCCTGAAAAGATACCTCTAGGCCCTAATATGCCTATTCTTCAAAATACTCACCTTGGTTGGCTAGTGGCTGGCCACTTAAACATGCATTTATCAAAATGGACTCATCCAATCCGGTGTCACTTTACTAAAGAAATCAGTGACAAATTAACGCAGTTCTGGGTTATTGAAGAACTCCCTTCCGCAAACTTATCCTTGTCGGCTGGTGACGAATTTTGTGAAGAACACTTTAAAAAAATACCTACCGTCTATCTAGTGGTAGATTTTCAGTCTCCATGCCGTTGAAAGAGGAACCTGAAACGTCACTCGGTGATTCTTATAAGATGGCTGCTAAGTGTTTTTACAACCTTGAAAAAAAATTAAACAAACTACCTAAGTTAAAGCAACAATATCACAATTTTATACACGAATACTAAACGTTAGGTCATCTTTCAAAGGTAAACAAACCTGAATTCGGATCTTATTTCCCGCATCATCCTGTGATTCGTAAGGATAGCGAGACTACACCAGTGCGGGTCGTTTTCAATGCCTCGGCTAAAACTAAGTCATCGAAATCCCTTAACGATATTCAATACGTCGGCCCAGTCGTTCAGGATGACTTATTCAATATTTTAGTTAGATTCAGGCAACATAAATACGTATTTACTGGTGACATACAAAAGTGTTACCGACAAATATTAATAAATGAAGAACAACGCCATCTACAAATGATATTATGGCGAGATCACGAAACTCAACCTCTTCAGACGTGGCAATTAAATACGCTGACATACGGGACAGCCTCGGCACCTTATTTAAGCACTAGATGTCTTTTGCAATTAGCACTTGAATGCCCGGACCCGTTGATAGCTGAAGTCATTAAAAAATATTGCTACATGGACGATTTATTGACGGGTGCGGACAACGAAGATACTTTATCTCGCATATGTAAAGACGTCATCAAGGTGTTTAATTCTGGCTGTTTTCCCCTGCATAAATTTCGCAGCAATTGTCCCAAATATTTACTGACTATGCAGAGTCTGAATCACTCGACTTAAGTAAACAGTCAAGTGTGTTAGGCGTACGCTGGACACCGGACAGCGATACTTTTACGTTTGGCGTAAATTTAAATCAAAATGATGATAAAATCTCGAAACGTCAAATTCTATCCAATACGTGTAAAATATTCGACCCTTTAGGTCTTATCAGTGCTTGTACAATCACACTCAAAGTCTTGTTACAAAAATTGTGGCAACTCAAGCTAAGTTGGGATGAGGAAGTACCCCACAACATAAAAAGGACTTGGGTAAAGTTGACTGATGATTTAAATGCGCTGCTTTCAGTGCGCGTGCCTAGGCATGGTTTACGCCAATCTCCGGTGGCTTGTGAACTCCACTGCTTCGTAGACGCCTCGCAAGAGGCCTACGCAGCGTGCGTGTACGCCCGCATATTAGACGACTCAAACCACGTAACTGTCAGACTACTTTGCGCTAAGACCCGTGTAGCACCCTTAAAATCCATAACTATCCCGCGTCTTGAGTTATGTGCAGCGCTACTGGGAGCGCGCCTTGTTAGCAAGGTCAGTCACGCTCTTCGCTGTACTATACACAAAAATACATTTTGGTCAGACTCCACCATAACTTTAGGCTGGATAAAGACACAACCGAAGTTACTAAAAACATTTGTCTGTAACCGAATAAATGAAATTCATGAATTGACGTCTAGAGACGCCTGGCGTCATATACCTACGGAAATTAATCCAGCTGATATGGCTTCCAGAGTTGTGGCTCCGACATGTCTTCTTAATTCTTCTCTGTGGTGGGAAGGGCCATCTTTCCTGAAGACAGTTGAATCAGAATGGCCGCAGAGTCCGAACACAAAGATATCTTTGCCGGAAATTAAAGTTTTGCAAACAAATATAAATAATGACACGCAAACACAACTCATAAACATGGAAAATTACTCAAGTGCATCTAAATTGAAGAGAATATTTGCCTACGTATATCGATTTATATATAATTGTCGCCAACAAAACCATGAAATCAAATGGGCCCTTAAAGGAAAATGAAATTGAACATTCACTTACTTACCTAATTAAAATAGCTCAATCTGAATCATTTGCTAATGAAATAAACGTAATAAAAAAACAATAAAAAACTTACCTCAACAACTCTGCTTCAGTTGTCTCCTTATCTTGCTGACGGTGTACTGAGGCTCGGGGGTCGGCTCAACAACACAGAGTTTGACTTCGAAAAAAAACACCCTGCATTATTGCACGGAAAGCATCATCTAACGAAGCTGTTAATGCGAGCCGAGCATCTTCGCCTTCTGCATGCTGGCCCTCAACTACTCCTATCAAGTTTTAGGGACCAGTTTTGGCCCATCGGGGGGAGGACCTTAGCACGTAAGATAGTCCGCGGATGTATCACCTGCACTCGATTTAGAGCCAAAGCCATGGAACCGTTGATGAGTCATTTGCCGGCTAGTCGAGTCACTCAAAATTATCCCTTCCAGATATGTGGTGCTGACTTCGCCGGCCCTCTCCCAATTTCAAGTAAAATTGGACGCGGAAATCGAATATCGAAATGTTATTTATGCCTTTTCGTTTGTTTTTGTACCAAGGCCGTACATTTGGAGGTCGTCAGCGATCTCAGCACAAACGCATTCATATCCTGCCTTCGCAGATTCATCTCGCGTAGAGGTAAACCTAGTCAACTCTCGTGTGATAATGCTACTAACTTTGTAGGGGCAAGTAATGAATTGGGTAGAACATTGCAGGCAGGCATTAACTCAATTTATAAATTTTCAATCGAAGAGGGCATTAAATTTAGTTTCACCCCTCCTTATTCGCCTACATTCGGCGGTTTATGGGAGAGCGGCATAAAAAAGCGCAAAATTTCATTTAAAACGGGTAATAGGAAACAGTAGCTTAACGTTCGAGAAGCTGAGTACTCTTTGCGCACAAGTTGAAGCAGTTCTCAACTCCCGACCCCTAACTCCGTTATCCAGTAATCCCAGCGACCTTTCTCCTTTAACTCCAGGGCACTTCCTCATCGGGCGGCCACTCACGTCGTTGCCCTCACCTCCTGCAACCGTAAAACGAAGCTTCAAGACCAGATACCAGCTGATCCAAGCCTTACAAGAAGGTTTCTGGAAGAGATGGCACATGGAGTACCTATCTGAGTTGCAGAAGAGGACCAAATGGAGATCTCCTTATAAAGCCATTAAGGAAGGTTCGCTGGTGATATTAAAGGAAGAAAACCTTCCTCCGATGAAGTGGAAATTAGGACGGGTTCACCGCTTATACCCCGGCAAGGATGGTGTGAGCAGAGTGGCAGATTTTAAGACGACCCGGGAGATCGAGCGGCGAGCTCTAAATAAAGTGTGTCCTCTCATTGACGAGGATGATGGTTTGGAAGCAGCTTCATCCCCAGCAGTTCCTGGGATTCCTGCGAGTTCTTCAGCTGCCTCCGACGGGCCCCCAGGATGTCTACGCCAATAGCGAATGAGGTGCGGGGGGCGGACGTACGGGGAAGGCTGCGGTGACCGCTGCCAACGAGGGCGCTCGGGCACTTGCCATCACGCATTACGAGAACGCGCAACCATTATTGTTATAATTATTTAATCTGCAAGTAAAAACATTTTCAACACATCAATTTTATTTCTTGTACCAAATGGAGATCTCCTTATAAAGCCATTAAGGAAGGTTCGCTGGTGATATTAAAGGAAGAAATCCTTCCTCCGATGAAGTGGAAATTAGGACGGGTTCACCGCTTATACCCCGGCAAGGATATAACGAATAACGTGTGGTACGATGGACGAACACAGAAGGTCAGAATATCTGGGTTATTATGTCTTTTTACCAAAATTAAGATAAAAATGTATGGATCTGTATTTTTCCACGCAGGACCTGGAAGAAAGCGATAAAAAACATAAAATTCACCAGCTGATTTTCTTCAAACGTTTTGGTGCATTGTAATTCACAGAATAGGCGATAACCTCGCAGACGATATTAAGTAATCCGTTGATGCTCTGCCTACCCCGCAAGTGTTACAGGCGTGATTATAAGTATGGATCAGAAATACTATCACCACCTGTCACGCTTTCACCCTTAACTATTACTTAACTGTTGTAGAAACAGTTCTTAGTAAGCCTTATTAATAAGCGTTAGTAATATAGTATATTACTAAGGCTTATTAATAAACTATAATATTAATAAAAAGCAAACGTAAGCCCAGCCTTTCAAGAGTATCTTCTCAAAGACAAGCGAAAAGATTAGCTTGATCGCTAGAATCTTTAGAAGATGCTGAACTGAGAAGGCAAGAACAAGCAAAGCATCAGGCTGCTTTTAGAGCATCTGAGACATCTTCTCAAAGTCAGGAAAGACGTCTTGAACAGTCAGAGCGTCAAGCTACTTTAAGAGCTTCTGAAACACCTTCTCAAAGTCAGCGAAGGCGTCTTGAAGAGGCAGAGCGTAAATCTACTTTAAGAGCTATTGAAACACCTGCTCTAAGTCAGCAATTAAGCGAAGTAGCAGGAGAAATAACAGAGTATTTGTCAGTAGACATAGTTATGGACACAGAACATAGCACTTCATATCCCGCAGAGTTTCTAAATTCTCTAGAGTTTTCATTTGTGCCCTCACATAAGCTTCAATTAAAATTAGGCATCCCAGTCATGCTAATGCGAAATTTAGTATAGTTGTAGCACAACTTAGGGTCGTTATGTCAAAAAGTTTTTCGTAGGATTTTATACGTAGTAGAGCCAGGCTGCAGCTATATTATGATTGTAGCACGAATGGGTCGGCTTGACCAGTGAAGGATCACGTTCTCACAGAATACCCGCGTAAAATAGTAGCTTAATGCTGCTGTCTTTCGTATGGTGAGTGTAGAGAACCGGAGACCGATTTTATTGGAAACGAGGCATTCCATCTTAATCCTCACGGCTGACAACGCACCTACATTTTGATTCGTAGATGATAGATGTAGATGTCTATGGGCCACAGCAACAACTTACCATCAGGTGGACTGTGTGTTCGTTTGTTGTAGTATCCTATAAAATAAAATAAAAATAAGGATTTAAAATTTTCATAAGTATCATAAATATTTTAAGAATAATTTCTTTATTAGGTATAATTATGTTTATGTAAAGGTTTTAAGGTATATAAACTTATAATCTTCAAAATTATAAAAAAAATTATTTAAGCATTAGTAGGTATTATATAATTTACTTCTTGAAATTTGCAATTTTATATCATTATCGACAACAAGACTGTATTCACTCTTCCAGAATAATCTTTGGAAAGGCTGAACCGATGTTAATGAAACTAGACGAACAGATAAAATGCAATGCTAGAGGTGATAAAGTCTAGGGTGTATTTACCTAAAAGCTTAGAGATGTTTTTTAGAAATATTGATTAAATAAATTGTCTATGATGATTATTTCTATGTATATAAATCTATTGCTGTCCAATAGTCTCGCTAAAACTCAAAACGCCTCAACCGATTTTGATGAGATTTTTAGATGGTTCAATTATAATTTTAATTTCCTACAGACCGAATTTATAGAGAGGCTAGCCATCGGCGCAGGACAGGATTATTGTGCCCAAGTGTATGCGCAAGCACAGATGCACTCTCTATTCCCTCACTCTCATTATCCGATGGGACAGTAAACCGACACGACCGGAGAGAGATCAGGCGCAGGACCAACGGCTTTACGTGCTTTCCGAGGCACGGGGGTGAGACACCGCCAACTTCCTGACTCCGGGCAACTTCTTGACGGAAAAACTCAATAATTATTTTTTTTTTGGCCCGACCCGGGATTCGACCCCAGGACGTCATGATCAGCAGTCGTACTAGACCAACGAGGCAGTCCTAGATGGTTTAGATTCACATTGGACCAAGTAGGTGGCGCTGTTGTCGAGATCCAGTAATCACCCGTGTGAAGCCGGGGCTGCTACCTAGTTAATAATAAAAAAGATAAAGGCTACTAAGAATTTTATGTCGTTTCTATTACTAATTCATGGGAAACTTAAGAGCCGATCAAAAATATTTAGCAACTGATTAAAATTTAATGTTTTGATATTAAAATATGTGCGGATACATAATTCTTATTGCAACTTGCATACTTAAAATAGTTCACTGCTCTTCTTCCTACACTCTCATGATCAGTTTTTCCGCTGTATTAATTGTCACAATAATAAAAAGATGTTAAATAAATCACTGCTCAACGAACAACTGAGAATCGTTTAACATTACAGCTTCAAAAGTGTGAACATAGCAATACGGAAAATATTTATATATAATATGTAAATATTTTCTGAAAAGTTTAAGTATATCGTTGTTTTTAACTTCCTTAAATTAGGCTATTCGACACGATTAGGTGACAAAAACTCTCAATAATTGCTCCTAAAAAATCATTTATTTCATGTCATTTCTTTACAAATTTCAATCCTTCAATACAGTCTCCTTCCACTGCTGAACATAGGCCTCCAAGAATTGTCACAAGGCACAGTCCTCAGCCATCTGCATTAATCGACTTCCTGCATGGTCAACCAGGTCGTCACTCCATCTATTGGGGAGGTAGTTTCCAGTCATCGAAAATAAATAGTAAACTTCATGAACTATGGAATGAGAAGAATAATTTTGAGTACCCAAGCAACTATTGTACTTCAATGTATTGGCGGACTTCATGTGACCTTTATGTAACTTTACAGCCCTAAAATGCTCTTTAGAATAATGAGAGATTTGAACGGTAGGACCTATGTATTATTTATACTACCATAATATTATTTATGACATAGCAGATAAAAGTTACGGCCTATATACGTCCCACTCCTGGGCACAGGCCTCCCGCTCATTTCTGAGAGGGTTTTAGGGCAAGTAATTGCCCGCCGCGCTGCCCCAATGCGTGTTGGCGGACTATTATTTATGATATAAAAAATGCTAAGTTACAAACGAAGCATGAATAATAAATAACTTCAACTACTTTACTTGTATGTGTGTTTAAAATCATAAATTTTCCTAATAGATTGCAATATTATGTAGCACCTTCTTTACAATCAAATATTTTAGGTACGGGTTTACTTAAAGTTTAATCAACGAGATTAGTTAACTTTACTAAATAGCCGGTAGGAAGTAAGAAAGTCACAGCGTGTGACTAAAATACTCGTAATGAAAATGAAACCTGTAATCAAAGTTCTACACTAAAGAGACGCAAGTACTTTAATAATACTTCATAAACTGCACGCTTTCTAGCATAAAATTATAATATCCGTATAGTATAGTGTTTCAAACCTTTAGACTAGTTATAAAAATTTATAACTCAAGTGTACGAGCTTAGACAATTAAAAAGCTTACAACTTTCGTTCATCTGAGGATTATTATTTCCGTTACCGCTACACCCTATTAAAGTTACTGCTCACATACTGGCCTCACAAGATGGGCTTTCCCAAAGATCGGCTCATATTTGCTGTAGTTGCCAAGCTTGGCGAGCGGGTTGGCAACCGCTTTTTTATTTTTAGTCATTATTAGGAAGCCACTGCTGCTCATTTCCAGGTTTGTTTCCCTAGTTGGGACACCTTTTCTGCCTAAGTGTCTATCTGACTATAGGGAGGAAGGTACCCATTCCTGCCGCAAAATAATAGTGCTGTGGTCTGAAGGGTATAGAGAACCAGTATAACCACAGGCTGTAAGGAATTAGATCTTAGTCCTCAGAGGTGACAACGAATTTGGTGACTCTTTTTCGAAGTTGGTTAAGATATCACCAGCATTCACTCACGTTGGCATCAATGACTGTAATATTCACTTATCACCAGGAGGGCTTTTAATTTGATCGTCACTTTAATGTAAAAAATAACAATTTCATTGATGCCCGCGATACGATACGATAGTACGTGGGTAAACCAGGTTTATATATTATTATATATAAACCTGGTTTACCCACGTACTACGAAGTTTTGGGTCGTATTTATAAAAAAATTCTTTTTATATTATTAAATTTTATAAAAAAATATCAGCATAGTTTTTTCGGATAAACTTACATAACATAGATAGATAGATATATAGAACGTACATAAAGTTAAATAACTTATATAACTAAATTTAGTTATTCTTCACATAAGATTTGGCAATATTCAAATTTTAATTAAGACGTGTTTCAGAAATAGAGCTGTGATTTAAAGAGGGCAGCTGCCTGACACGCGAAGATAATAACCCAATTGTTATGTCCTGCTCCTATCACGAGGTTACAGACCCAACACTCAGACGAGCTGCAAATGTTCTTTCACTCTTCTAATGAATAGAACTCGCCGATTCACTTCGAAATATTAAAGTTATTATAATCGTTTTATATAGGAATGAAATTTAAAATAAATTTCATTAATGAAGTGATTATTTGTGAAAGTGCCCAAGTAATGAAGTAAAAAAAATTGAAGGACATATTTTTGAAGGAGTTGTGAGGAGACGCACTGTCCCAATATGCTTTAGCGAATTTAAAATATCCACAAAACATTTTTAATTTTTCTGGTTTCCTTTCTATTTTTGTACGTTGCATTAGTGTCATTAGCTCCCGTGCATAAAACCAGGTACTTAAAACGCAAATCCAGCTCTTGAAGCACCGCAGTTCAAGTAGTAAACTTTACTTAAAGAGGTTACTAATAGCAAAAAAACTTCTTATAAAAAGATTTTTCTTTCGTTGAATCACTTGCCCCAAAACCTACATTATATAGAACTTCAGTTTTTTTTAGTTTAAGTTTTATGCAGACATAGACCTGGGTTAAAGCTAGTGTATAATAATAAAACAATATATTGGTTTAATTTAGTAATACGTAAGAAACAGCATGGTTACGATCAACTTAATATATTTAAAATATAATTATTTTTTATAATTATTAAATAACAGTAAAGTGATTTATTCTAAAAAGAATTTTTGTAAATAAAAATGTTTATATAATTATATAAAATACGTAGATTTTGTATATTTTTCAAAAGCAAAGCAAATTAATTGTACTTAAGGTTTACACTCTTTTACATTTGAATGAGCTGACAAAATGTTGACGAATTTATTGCCTCAAGAGTCCTTAGGAGAAGGAAAAAATAATTTATGTCAACATCAATAAGAATTTGTTATTTCTTGGATCTCTACTATAATCATAACATTTTGATAAAAAAATTACTATATAAAATTTCAAACTTCATAAAAGTTTAACTAAAATGAGCATTGGAATCCTCGGCGTCGTCATATCGATTGATGTGCAGTTTTGTGGTCACTTGGAAGGAAAGGCTAAAATGACCTCTAAAACGCTTGGCGTGCTCAGCAGAGCGGGACAATATTTCATGCCGGAACACCGCTTGCAACTTTACAAAGCGCAAGTTCGGCCTCACATGGAATACTGTTCACATCTCTGGACCGAGGCACCCCACTGCCAGCCTCTTCTACTTGATCGCATTCAGCGCAGAGCAGTTATTTCTGATCGGCTCGATTCACTGATGCTGCGAAGGTATGTTGCATCCCTCTGCATTTTATATCGCACCTACCACGAGGAGTGCTCTGAGGAATTGATCGGATTAATTTCAGTCACCAAATTTCACGAACGAACATAGCAACAAAATTCACGATACCATCCACACCATCTGGGTGCGGTCCACCACTTTGCATTTTACTTGTTTTTATCTTCCTCGCACAACCTTTATGTGAAATTGTTTTTTCCGGATTTTTCCTTTACGAAAAGAGCCTACTTATTTCTAAAAGTCTGGCAACGCATTTATTAAAATTTTAGGAGAGAATATTATTTGATCGTTTTTGCAAATATCTTAAAAATATTATATGTCAAATATTCATTACCATTGCATAAAAAAGCCGTGTTGTAGCGGCGTAGAGAATCAACTACCCCATATAATTCCGTGGGTGTCGTAAAAGTCGACAAAGGCAACTGAAACCGAGGATTAGCAATAGCAGCTTCCTAATGACAAAATAAAGTAATAATAAAAACTGCGGCCACCACTCCGCCAACGAAGCGTGGTAACTATGGCAATTTTTTATAGAATAGGAGTGATAAATTAGCACGCACCCCACCAGTAAGTGGATCCTGTGGTTCATAAACATCTACATTTATTCTCGATTAAGAATCAAAATACAGATATGCTTTGACACTCCTGAGGACTAAGATGGAATGTCTCGTTTTTCAGTAAAAAGGTTCTCCGGTTCTTTATGCTAATCATACGAATCACAACATTAAGCCGCTATTTTACGATGGTATTCTTTGAGAGCATGATCCTTGCCCGCCCGAACTAGCCCATTCGTGCTACAATCATTATATAACTGGAGCGTGACTCCACTACGTTTATTCACTACTGTGAGGACATCTATCTATGGGGAAGCCTAATTTAGCAGTTGACTCTGAGGGGTTGTAATGATGATACCGATAATGATTGCATAAATATGATACAGTCGATTGCTTCATTAATTTTGCCCATACACATTAATTCAGTCAACTGGAAGGTTCCGTTTAATTATTTAAATTTATCACAAATGTCGGAAAATAAAAATAATTTAATGCTCGAAATTGTAGCATAGCAAAAATATTAAATTTCGAACGTAATTGATCATAAAATCCTGTAATGATAAACAAGTAAAATATATGTATTTTATTTTAAAAAAAAATATTTAAAAACATTATGTCTTTTACTATCAAGTAGACTTTGTATCCCTTTGACACCCTTAATCATATAATAATGTTTATATTATATCGGTGTCTTTAATTCTGGTTTAATCCGGATAAGTATGTCACAGGGCAGGGGCTATGATACGTAGTACTATTATTTATTATGTGGCTACGAGCAGACCTCTTTTGTCGGCGGACCGACGCCAATTGGAGCAGAAAGTTTCTGAATTGTAGACCACAAATGGATAAACACACTTTTGCTTGACCTACTACACTTCGATAAAAGTCAGATAGATAATAAAAGTCGAATGTTATAACAATAAAACATGGGTAATTCTGTGTCCGTTAGTTACTATTTAAAACCATTAGAATGTGTGTTCCTAGAACTAACGAGTATGCTCGTATGCGTAGCACGTTATAAACAGATATACTTTTGTACCGTACAGTAAGTTGTCAAAATTTAAGGTGAACGGATCATAGATTTAGTAAGGCGATACGAATGTATTTATAATATTAAATGTGTAGAATATCGCGATGCTATATTACGTTATACAGCTAGGAAGAGATAAATTGTATACCTAGTGAGTACCAATCTACCTACTGCTATCATTTTTGTTATGAAAGTGAAAGGGAGAGCGCCAAATTAAAACGTAGTTTTTGTGTTTCTATCCTAGTTATGTTGAGATATGAAATATGATTTTATAAATATTGCGGAAATAACACATTGTATTCTACATATTTATGTATTTGTTTTGCATTATAAATCATAAATTTGAACAGAATTTCTAAATAAACCTTTTCTGTGTGACGTCGATATATATTTTTTATGAATATCAAAGTTAGTAAATCATTCTCAAACTCACTCTCAGAATCAGAAATCATGGTATAAATTTGTACTCGTGCGTCCGCTAAGAATTGACAAGATTGACGCCAAATGTACATTGCATACGTTGGCTAAGTGTTTACACCGACGCACTATGAGAAAACCGCGTGTGCTTCGTCTCCAAACTTCATATTTCAGTTTTTTCAAAATGAATTAAGCTGTAATTTATATACGTAAATAAAAACTATTCATTAACCTTTAGTGTATAATAACTATAATTGTTAATGCTATGCTAACTTTTTTTGATAAATTTTCATAAAACGGACTGTTAAAATAATATCAAATCAAATTTTAATAAATATACACAAAATTTCTACAGAACTTCGTTCAGAGCAAGAAGAGCTTTGGCTTTATCAAACAGTTCCTTTGTTATTGTTTCCTTGGGGTTTCTCAAACTTGATATATTATGTGGATCGAAAGTATATAACAAGATATCAAATACATCTTCATTATTAAAATTTGATGCCCTTTACACTTATGTTATACAAAATAATTTAAAAATACCTAGAAAGAAACTTTATTTATAATAATGTACTAAATTTATAATTTTCATCACGTAAAAACTACTTTCGTTAAAAACAGTTATGGGACGTTTAATAAAATGCAACGTGTAAGCGTTGCATTGAATACGTTGCGTACGTGGGATCAGTCTGTTTCTCTTCTCATTCGAGAGAAAGTATAAATTATTTCTATGGGCCATGGCTCCACTTAATATCAGGTGGATTTTGTTTAAAATAACTAATGTTTATATATATAAAGAGTTATCTTTTAAAGAGTAGGCAAATTTTAAGCTTACTTAAGTTCAAATATATAAAGAATGATAGTACCGTTATCACAGTTATTGAAAATACAAATAAAAGCTATTTATAATTAATTTAAATCTATATCACACGAAATAATATTAAATAAACGTCAATTCATTAAGTGTATTGCGTGTGTAAATAGTGCTCGAGCTAGTTCTTGAACAAAGAGAACATCAAAGTAAAAGGATGTATTGTGCGCAGGTCACAAAGGAAAGAAATATCTTAAAACTGTTGCAAACGTTTGTGAACTCATTGTTTTGCTGAATTTGTATAAAACTTGTAAAGATAACCTTTTTATCCTAAAAGTAACTTTTTTATAGAATGAAGTGACTAACAAGCACTATGTAGTCCACCTGATAGTAAATGGATGCTGTGGCCCTTAGACATCTACGTTTATCATCGATAAAGAATAAAATATCAGGTGCGTTGTCACCCTTGCGGACTACGATAAAATGCCTCGTTCCCAGTAAAATAAGTCTCAGTTCTCTACAATCACCATTCGAAACACTGCAGTATTACCTAAGCTATTTTGGGCCGGTATTCTGTGAGAGCGTGGTACTTATCCGGTCGAGCCGACCTTTTCGTACTACATACAATCATAATTTACGTGCAGTATGGCTGTACCGTTTACAAAATATTATTAAGATCAAAGAAGATTTCGTCATCATCATTTCAGCCTATCAATGCTCACTGCTGAACATTGATCTGCCCATAGATGTCCTTATAAAAGGAACATTTACCACAATTGCTACGCTTGGTAGGTGGATTCGACATTAAGAAAACCGCAGATCTGTAGAGGAGTTCCGCTAAAGTTATTGCGTCTATAGTAGATACAATCGCACCTCAACTATCTATTACTTTAATACTAGTATCGATTCTTGTGTGTTTATGTATGTATATATAGCATAGTAAAGTAATACTTTAATTTAAAATTATTTTTCGAAAATGCCAAATTTAGACCTATTTCTGTACTGCCAATCCTTATTTGTGAAAAATTATTCTTGATCAAATATTAAGTTTTTTAATGTAAATAATTTACTACATAAAAATCAATTCCGTTTTACAAAACGTTGCTCGATAACTGACGCTGGTGTTGAGCTGATCAAATATATCTTCAATGCATTAGAGAATTCGCAAGATGCTTTGGACGCTCATCAGTATTATTATCACCATCGACACCAGCGTGGGCATCAAAGTGACCATTAGAAAAATCTTGGAAAAACATATCCTTTCGATGGTTATGGTCTTCTATACCAAATTTGGTATACCGGTTGCCATTTCGATACACTCTAAAACAAATAGGTATATTTGACCGGCTGCAACTAACTCGCAGAAACCGCTATATGTAGAGTGGTGTCACATATCTAATAATATACTCTTCTTATGTCCCATGATTGTTGGCATGACGGATGTAAGACATAACAGCAAATTCGTTCCAATTGTTCGTCACATGACGCATGATTCCTTTACAAGTATCCTATGAGTGTTTTTGTGTGCTGTAAAACAAATAAGAAATCATACGAAAAAGGCAAGTACCATCCCCCATTATTCGTACAATAGTGAGGTTTATTAATTTACACAAATTTGTAAATATAAGAAAATTGCGGAAAACAATACACACTAAATTAAACTTCTAAGACAAACTACTACCTACTTATACATCTTTAATTAAAGAAAAAGAAAACTTTATTATTATACACAACAAGTCAAACACAGATTGCAATTAAAAATAAAAACCCATATTATGCACTAACAAATCAAACTCAAAGAATTTTATTTAATTATTATAATAACAAATAAAAAGAAATTAAATGCATTATACTCAAAATATTCTAATGAAATTATGAAAATGAACTTCCAAACAAATTATACAGCAATCATAATATTCGTTAAGTAGGTAATCTAAGAGATTTCCAAGGAAAATTCTAAGGAAAATCAAGATATAAGGTAATTTTTTTATTGAAATAATCTAAGAACAAATAAAATTAAAATTTCTAATCCGATTTAAATATTCTTTTATATTTGACATTCCAACTTTAAAGAGTATTGCATTGAACTAAGTTTTTATGTGAAATCAACGTTATGAGTTTTCAAATATGCGTCGAAATAAAATGTAATTTAAATCAAAAGCACGTAGGAGTATTGATACCACCTTCGACGCAAATCACCCCCAAAATAACTTTCTACCCCTTTTTAACCCCTTTAGGCGATGAGTTTCAATAAAATACGTATTCCATCAATTCGGTGATAGAATGTTTAAGCAAATTTGAAGTAGAGTGGACCAAATAATCACGTTGTCCAATAAAAATATTGCCCCCGTTTTTTACTTTACTTTTAGAGGCAGAATTTCGGAAAATCTTTTTGTTATCGGATACCTATGTCATACAAAGAACACACCCCCATGTTTCAGTTCTCTACGATAAGCAGATTCGTCAGTCGGTCAATTCGGGACAAAACATTTTATATGTATAATATATAGTAATAGATTATTTTAGTAATATTATTAGTAGTACGGTAGACTCAACATAAATAGTGATCCACAGTTGATTCGCAAAGATAAACGTATTTATTATTTTATAAATAAGGCTTTAAGGTGTTAGTAACCGAAAAACGAGTTCAGGGCGCTTTTTATTTACATAATAGATAAATAACAATTTTACATAAATAACCATTAATAATGTGCTTTCAAAAAGTGAAAAATGCCTTACCTTCATTAAATCGTAAAGAGATATTTTTCAAGTTTAATAAATTCCAGACTAATTCCAGCCGCAAAATTTCACCATCGCATATTAGGACAAAACTCGCGATACCATCCATACCATCTGGATGACTGGCGGTCCACTACTGTGCGATTTAAAAGAAGTTTTCTTCCTCGCACGACTTCCTTGTGGAATCGACTACCACCAGAGATTTTTTCGAACCGATACGACTTAGTGACCTTCAAGAAAAGAGCCTATTCCTTTTTAAAAAGCCGGCAACGCATCTGCTATTTCCCCTGATGTTGCAACTGTTTGTTAGCGGCGGTAATTACTTACCATCAGGCGAGCCATGTGCTCGCTTGCGCCCACTCCTATAAAAAAATGATAACGCTTAGATGAAAAAGCCTCAAGGGAATGATGAATATTTCATTAATATTAATAACTGATTTATGATTATACGAAGGAAATGAATTTTACATACCAATTTACTAAATCATGATATTTGTAATAAACTTCACCGGTTTTCATGTTAAACATCAGAAGGCAGCAATTTTACAAAAAAAATCGCAATGGTGAGAACTGAAAACTCAATTACTAGCACGTGGCATTCGATCTTCGTCCTTAGGACTGACAACTAATCTTCATCTTGTTCCTTTATCCAGGACGCGCATTTCAATTCCGCGCTCGATACTTCAATGACGATGAACTGAGACGAAGTGCTAGCGCAGATATATATATATATATATATATATATATATATATATATATATATATATATATATATATATATATCTGCGCTATACATATATATATATATATATATATATATATATATATATATATATTATATTAACTGAAACATGGGGGTGTGTTCTTTGTATGACATAGGTATCCGATAACAAAAAGATTTTCCGAAATTCTGCCTCTAAAAGTAAAGTAAAAAACGGGGGCAATATTTTTATTGGACAACGTGATTATTTGGTCCACTCTACTTCAAATTTGCTTAAACATTCTATCACCGAATTGATGGAATACGTATTTTATTGAAACTCATCGCCTAAAGGGGTTAAAGAGGGGTAGAAAGTTATTTTGGGGGTGATTTGCATCGAAGGTGGTATCAATACTCCTTAGTGCTTTTGATTTAAATTACATTTTATTTCGACGCATATTTGAAAACTCATAACGTTGATTTCACATAAAAACTTAGTTCAATGCAATACTCTTTAAAGTTGGAATGTCAAATATAAAAGAATATTTAAATCGGATTAGAAATTTTAATTTTATTTGTTCTTAGATTATTTCAATAAAAAAATTACCTTATATCTTGATTTTCCTTAGAATTTTCCTTGGAAATCTCTTAGATTACCTACTTAACGAATATTATGATTGCTGTATAATTTGTTTGGAAGTTCATTTTCATAATTTCATTAGAATATTTTGAGTATAGTGCATTTAATTTCTTTTTATTTGTTATTATAATAATTAAATAAAATTCTTTGAGTTTGATTTGTTAGTGCATAATATGGGTTTTTATTTTTAATTGCAATCTGTGTTTGACTTGTTGTGTATAATAATAAAGTTTTCTTTTTCTTTAATTAAAGATATATAAGTAGGTAGTAGTTTGTCTTAGAAGTTTAATTTAGTGTGTATTGTTTTCCGCAATTTTCTTATATTTACAAATTTGTGTAAATTAATAAACCTCACTATTGTACGAATAGTGGGGGATGGTACTTGCCTTTTTCGTATGATTTCTTATTTGTTTTACAGCACACAAAAACACTCATAGGATACTTGTAAAGGAATCATGCGTCATGTGACGAACAATTGGAACGAATTTGCTGTTATGTCTTACATCCGTCATGCCAACAATCATGGGACATAAGAAGAGTATATTATTATTAGATATGTGACACCACTCTACATATAGCGGTTTCTGCGAGTTAGTTGCAGCCGGTCAAATATACCTATTTGTTTTAGAGTGTATAGAAATGGCAACCGGTATACCAAATTTGGTATAGAAGACCATAACCATCGAAAGGATATGTTTTTCCAAGATTTTTCTAATGGTCACTTTGATGCCCACGCTGGTGTCGATGGTGATAATAATACCGATGAGCGTCCAAAGCATCTTGCGAATTCTGTAATGCATTGAAGATATATTTGATCAGCTCAACACCAGCATCAGTTATCTATTACCATCCTTCTTAATGTATATTTCATTAATATTAATAACTGATCTATGATTATACGATTAATTCATACTGTACAACTATTAGACATGTTTTGCTTATACATAACGTAAGATTTATTATTTACCTATATAAATTTATAATAACTTAACTCTAATTATTTTAAAGAAAATAATAAATAGCCTTTTTATGGATACTCTGACTGAGACGGAGCATCGGTGCACCTGTTGGTGAGAGCTGAAACATCACTGCGCTATGTACGGGTGTATTCGCAGTGAGCCGTTTGTTTGTAGTTTCCCCTCTGGTCGGTTTCTTTACTCATGTGACCACACGGGGTGATTCATACCGAATTTTAAAATAACTTGTGAAGTATGTTGTTATAATATGATTTCAATTAAAATGTACCTTAAAATGATAGTTTTAGGTATTTCTTTTAATTTATACAGAAGTTAAGATCAGACTCGTGAATAGTTTTATAAGTTTAACATATTGTATACCGAAAATAATTGATAAATTACTGTAACAGCTGTCAAGTTTTATAACTAAAAATTAATATATTTAAATATTAAAAAGAACAATTTTAATTTTTAAGTAGATTATTATAGATCTTTAAGGTATAATGTCGGCTTTTAGAAAGGAAAAGAAATTAAAACTTGTTTATAAAACTTTTTAAAATTGTACATATTAACATAAAATTTACTAAAGAAAAAAAAACAAGGAAAAGTATCATCAGTTTTACTTTATCTAGTAAATATGATAAATTAATTGATGATAAACCATAGTATTTACTACTACTAGCTACTTAACTTAATTTGTAATATTGCAATATGATTTTTATTTTTTTTTTTGATATAGTATTAAAATATTGAAAAATCAGTTGAATCGTGAAATATTTAAAAGATAATTTCAACTTAATCTTAAATTAAATACATAACTTTTTTAAAGTAACTTAACCAAAATTAAAAAAAAGTTCAGTAAAATTTTAATAGAATCAAAAATCACACTGAGACGATGTTACCTCGTAATTTCTTCTTTGTTCTTTGACTAAAATCGGTTAAGTAGTTTAGGAGTCCATCCCGGACAAACAACGCGACACGTAGAGGGTTTTAGGGCACGCAAGTGTCCGCCACGCTGCCCATTGGGGCTTTGCGTGTTGGCGAACTTCACTTGTCTTCGAAATACTCATTTCTCATTCGATATCCTCAAGATGTTTTCCTTCACCGCCGAGCACGTGGTAAATCAGCACATAAAATTGCATTTAACAATTTCATTGGTGCCGGCGGGGATCGAACCCGGGTTACTCGCGTTCTGTTATATTTACAGCGAGCGTTAACCATCTGAGCTACCACGGCTCTATCACCATATCTTAATATATATATATATATATATATATATATATATATTAAGATATGGCGTGGCTTAGAAAATAATTTGCATGAAAAAGTATCTGGATAAAAATAACTCGAGTTTCAATTCATTCTTGTTTTCAGCATTTTAAATGAGCAGGTCGTTAGGAAAGTCTCTTGTAGCAGAATTAATGAAGTATGCGACATGAAATAAATACTCTTTACTGTGACCTTGTACCTACACTCAACCTTGTACTGAGAACATTGATCATTGCCTTTTATTATGTACGAGTAGGTTAGAAATTCTGCAAAAGTATTTTTATAGATTTATATGAATGTAGCCAACGAATACAGACTATGAAACTCAAAAGTTGTGGGTTCTGTATCACCATTTGCCTACTACGCTATAAGTCTTTAGGATATGCACAATGCACATATATCATTGTTTTAATTGTTATTGGGATGATTGCGCTGCTAGTATTGTTTGCAATTAAAGTGAGACATTAGTTTAGCTGAGATCTGTGCGCAAAATGCATTAAATAGTTTTTTAAGAAAACTAAAAGTCACCAGCAGCATAAAACATACAATACGCCTGGGCTTGCAAATTTACCTGCCAAGTGTGACTATTGTGGCAGATATTTACTACTGTGGAAGAGGTCTACATCAAGAGTGCATGAGCTATATACCGCCCAATAAATATATTTTTTAATTATTTTAAACTCTTTTAATTATAATAATTATAAACTTCACGTAGGTATTAAAAGCTGAACATTAATAGTGCCTTAAATATTGTTTCATACAAGGACATGTGTTATTAAAAATAACTACAAATTAATAAATGTTTAACAACAATAATACTTGCTGTCTGTACCACAGAATATAAAATAGAACTGTAATATAATATAACAAAAAATAATCATAAAGCCGCATTATAAGCCACCTGCATTTTTGAAGTCAGCTAAAAATGCGCATCATGTATATATGAACCGCATTATCATATACTTGTAACCAATTCTTGTATTTGTATATAAAAATTATAGCCTATGTACATCCTACTGCTGGGCACAGGCCTCCTCTTATTTCCAAAAGTGTTTTAGGGCAAGGAAGTGTCTGCACAATACGTGTTTTGATAAATTCAAATGCCTTCCTAATGTTTTTTTTTTCTTATTTTTCAGACATGCATGCTTCCTTACGATGTTTTTTTTTCACCACCGAGCACGTGGTATATAATTACTTTCTCGAAAACGTCTATAATAATTTGGATGGAATTTCGTATTTAGATAATGTTTTACTTTCCAAGTTTAAATAAATTCATCTCATCGCTGAGATATTCTTCCTAACACCAGGCATTATGCATAAAGTGAACGCAGTTGTATTAATGTATAAAATGTTGAACTAGCTCGGAATTCAAAGAATATCTCCCCCTTTCATTAAAATGTGTGTTCAGATTAAACACATTTGAACAGAAGCATTGTGAGTCAAATACAATACCAAATGGTATTTCTCGTTGAGTAGAATAATTAAAACCGTTAAACTATACTATAATAATATTCTATTGAAAGGCAGACGGACTTACCGTCTAGGGCTTCAATGCAAAAGGTTGGCGCTCCTACGAGTAGATTGCCTCTCGCTTTTCCTTCCCCTAAACATCGACAGTTTTGTGTCCCTTGTCGAGGACTTCTGTCTATTTAATATAATTTATCCATTTAACAGTTTAAATAATAATATATAACAATATTTAAAATACTAATATTATTTGACTGTTTTAACTGGATAATGAATAGCTACGCTTTTACAAAATACTGTTGCGCGCCATAATCAATGTCTGGTACATGGCATGAGCGCCATCTAGTAACGAGTAGCGGAACTAATCTTTCTAGAAAATTCCACACTCGAAATTTCTACACCTAGTCGGTCGGAACTGGTATGTGCTGGAGCATTCTAGTTAGCTCTTAATTTTTAAGAGAGTAAATATTTAGGTGTTTATGTGCCATCAGGTCATCAGGGAGGCTATATGCTCGTCTGTGAGCCTAAATTTTATAAAATGGTGCTTTGAAAGTGCTGCGGTGGTGCTACCAAAAAGAAGCGCTACATTGGCGCGACTGTGTCGCAGTAGCCGCGCGTCAGTAATGCTTCTGTAAATGGTAGTGATGTTAGTCAGTTTTTGAAAAAATAGCAAATTTCAAAATACATACAAATAAAAACATGCTGTTTTTTTTTCAAGTATTTAGCATCAGGTTGTAGCCTTACAAGTTTACACTACTCTTATCAACGAGGACTTTTAACCATTTGCGGGATTGTGAATGAAACTTGTCAAATAATCTTCGAAATTCTGAATGCTAGTTATATCCCGAAGCAAAATCAAGATGATTGGTTAGGTGTCGCAAATGGATTCTTCAATAAATCCAACTTTCCTAATTGTTTGGGTGCCATAGATGTTAAACATATACGAATCATTCAACCAGAATACTCCGGGTCTTTGTATTGTAATTATAAACATTATTTTTCTATTGTTCTTTTAGCTGTATGTGATTCTAATTATTGTCTCACCTATATAGATGTTGGGTCTTTGGGTCTAGCTGCGGATTTACAAATTTTCATAAATAGTGACTTCTATAGAGAACTTCAGGGAAGAAGACTTGACATCCCAAATAGCACATTGTGCAATCAATTTAATTAAAAGAGTGTCACTTCCCTACGCAAAAATGACGTGCGAGTGTCACGGTAGTGGCGCTGCAAATACGTTTCTAGAAATTATATTAAAATTGGTAGTGGCGCGGCTAGAGCACCACAGTGGCGCCACTGCAGCGCTTATTTACGCCTCTAATTTGAAGGCGCCCTAAAGTCAAATAAGCAAGATCGTAGTCAAGGACTAGCTTATACTTTATAATAAGCATATCAGGCATGCGCTAACTAACTTATCTGTCCAGCTTCATAATTTTAAGCATTCAACATTCAGGAAAAGTTGAAGTGAATAAGAGCTGTAAATTTTAAAAGAAAAAAGATGAAAATAGAACTTCAGAAACGTGCTTAGTTATTTCCCGTTAGTTTTCCAAAACGCTATCATTCATATATCATTTTCAAGTTGTAGGTTTAAAGAGATAGATGGTTGAGCAAATTATGGGAAGTTTGAGACTTACGTTTTACACCGCAAGGAACTAACTTTTTTCCTGCACGTAGCTTTTATTTCAATTTAAGTGATGGATTACGACTGAGCGACATTCTCTGGAATAAAATAAACTTTGCTCTTTTTCAACAACTTTTATCCTCCAAACGACGCAGCTGATTTATATGAATGATATTTCCACTGCTACATTTCAGGCCCAAGTAATACGAATAACTATATATAAATATAAATAAATACGCAATTTAGATGTTGTATTTAATAAGAAATACCAAAGTACAAAATAAAAGACTTTACAGATTATAACACATCTGCATTTAGATTCGTAATTGAGACCCAGGTGTCTATAATATGTTTGTCAATCATAATATTATTAAAAAAAAATAAACGTAGCTTTTATTTTAGATATACATATTTATGACGCATAGATCCGTCGTTTACTCTCGAGAATGCGCCTTTCCAATGAGGTGAGTACAACTCTTTAAAGCAACTTTTCCAGGCTGAACTGGGTTATTTATTGAGTTTGGCTTGTTTAAATGTCGGTACTTACTGCTGTTATTAGGTTTTCAGAGCCATGTTTGTATCACCTACAGATGACATTTCAAGAATAGGTATCTATATTATCCTACTTTTATACAAACTTATTTTTAAATACTTAATCTTTGTCCCAAAATTATTTTTGACCAAGCTGTTTAGAATTTTGAATAATTAATTTTTTTATTGTAATATGATTACCTTTTAAAGGTACTAATAACATTCACATGAATAATAGTTATTTTTACTCATTTACAATTTGTAACCTTTTAATAAATTAGCCCTGAAAAATATCCTAGAAAACCTATAAATTTTTCGATAGGAAATAGCACTGATTGAATTGGACTCTCGTCGATCCCAATTCAATATATTCTTGTCACGTACCTGAGAACCACATTCTCACGTTTGTTCTCAATTTTCCGCAATTGGGTTTACGTTTTACGTGATAAGCTCATTGCTTGATATCAATAGATGTTAGTATGTTTTTATTATCTTTCATGATATTATTATCACTCAAATTACTACCCTATATCGCCTCGCACGTGTCGTAAGAGTGGTGGACTTCAGTAGGCTGTAACGGTAACCGTTACCGTTACAGCCTACTAAAGTCCACTGCTGAAGATAATCCTTCCCAATAGAAAGCCTTATATGGGGGATATTTGCCAAAGTTGCCACGCTTGGCAAGTTTTTAGGGGGACGATCCTGCCCATCTCTTGACTTGTTTCCCTCTGTAGCTTCTTTTTTATAGAAGATGGGGCAAACGAGCATGCGGCTCACCTGATGGTAAGTGTCCATCGCCGCCTATGAACAACTGCAACACCAGGGGAATGGCAGGTACGTTGCCAGCCTTTTAGAAAGGAGTAAGCTATTTTCTTGAAGTTCACTAAATCGTATCGGCCCGGAAAAATTGCCGGTGGTGAACAATTCCACAGAGAGGTTGTACGAGGAAGAAAATTCCTAGTAAAATGCACAGTAGTGGACTGCCAAGCATTCAGATGATGTGGATGGTATCGTGAGGTTTGACGCGATGTGCGTTTATTTATTTATTTAGTTTAAACTCTTTATTGTGTCCCTGTGTGTGTGTTGTGTATTGAAGAACCATATCATGACAAGAAAAAAGATTTTGAAATAGTTCTTTGATGTAAGAAGGAAAATGTGAATCATTTAGAGTTGAAATAAGAACAAGTAATATTCTGCAGTTGCGCCTTTGCCTTATTGTAAGTCACTTAAGCTGAGATCTAAAATGAGAAACATGGTCATACTTACGCAGACGAAAAATAAATCTAATACAGTTGTTAAGCAGGCGCTCCAGCTCGTTAAGAAGTTCTTGGGACGGGTCTGGGTAGCACACATCTGCGTAATCAAAGATAGGTAAAACAAGAGTTCGAACAAGCATGAGCTTAGACTTAATAGAAAGGAAGTATCCGCAAATATAGGATGCAGGTCAACCTAAAACAGTGGGCTTAATATTAAGATGGGATAGGATGGAAAGAAGAATATCATGATCAACTGTGTTAAAAGCATTAGAAAAGTTATCTAGCACTAGCACTGCTATCTTTTATTCATCCATACCTTTTCTAATGTCAAAAAAGTAGTGCAGTGACCTGGTCAAAACCCGAACTGAAAAGGACTCAGTAGGTTATGTTTCAAGATAAACGTAGTGATTTGCTCATGAAAACAGACTTTTTAATCTTTAGAGAGGAGCGGCAGAATTAATATAGGGTGAAAATGGCTGGTAACGATAGGAGTAGGTACCTTAAAAAGGGGCTTAACATAAGCCCTTTTCCAATTATTAGAATATTGCCCAGAGTCAAGAAAAATTTATACTATGAGTTATTGTCTGATCTAAGATAGTGATGACCATATTTGTCTGCTTATTTCATTGCAGCCCATAGCGTTAGATTTGATTAAATAAACTTCTTAATCTTATTCTGATCGACAAAAGAGAACATAAATGCTGGAATGTGAAGACATTGCATTGACGCGATAAAAATTAAAGTGTGAGTTTGGACCAAAGGATCCATTGCTTTGTAGGAAGCGAAATGTTGATTTATCTCATCGTGAGATATAGTAGAACTCCAGTCCAGAGTTCGGTAGGAGATGAATCATTTATACAGTTATGAAAATATCGGCGTTTCGCAGCACGTACAATCTGATTACACCTGCTCCTGGATGATTTAAAGAATGACCAATTTTCCTCAGATCACTCCCTCTTGAATTTAAGAAAGACTTTATTTCGTCTTACCATTGCCATCCTTACGCCCTCTGTCATTCAGGAAGCGGGGAGACACCTCCACCTAACGTTATGTACAGGAGCATGAGCATCTCGCCAACAAACTGATTGCAGTTTGGCGAAAGAATAATAAAAATAATGTACTTACCTTTGTATGAATAAATAAATTTAAAAAAAAATCAAACAAGTTGAGAACTTTATCATTAAGAAAAGAGACTTTACCGTCAATTGTAGGTTCTGCTACCAAACAAGTCAAATTGAGATCTTGAGCGTCACTCATTAACTTATCGTAGTTAGTTTTACAGAAATTGTGTCCAGGCAATAAGGAACGGGAGCCCTTTGGGGGTTTGAGCTTATAAGAATAATATAAAAGGTCTTGACGCAACCCAAAGCAGATAACTGTCCGTGTGATATAACATGCTGGGGAAGCTGCAAGAATAAGTTGAAATAAGGATTTATCAGTATCGGCATAGTAAGTAGCCCCTAATGGGAGAAAGACAAGATTGACTGAGTCCATGATTGATTGAAGTTTTGAAAAACGAAGAGAAGCCTTCAAAAAATTGGTATTAGAATCGCACATAAATATACAGTGTGTGTACTCAGAACAAACGTCGCCAAAAGCCGTTTCTAAAGTGGCGAAAATTCAGAAAAGTGCGGCCAATACACAACTCCTAGAAGCATCCTTGCGCCTTTGACATCAAATTCCAAAAACAAAAAAACTCCACCGAGGCTGTGTAGCAAAATGGAGAGGCTTACATTGTTTTATATGGATCCAAAGCACGCAAATAGATAGCCACCGCACCGCCAACTTTATCAGTGCGATCATTTCATATGAGATCATAACCTGGCAAGGGATATAAAGGTTAATGCAAAGATAGCCTTAGCTAGGTTTCCGAAACTAAAACTGCATGAACGTAATTAGAGGAAAAAGACAATTCGAGTTCAGAGTAATGGCAAGGGATGCTTGGAGCATTAATGTGACATATGTTAAAAAAATTATCACAAGTTGAAAATACACCTTTCAGTAGATCATGTACATTACACGCGCTATCACTAAAAGAAACTTCTAAACTAAAAAAAATTCTAAACATCAGACAAAAAAATAACAATATTAACCAAAATTATAAATAAATACAAATAAAAATATCTATATATAAAACAGTTAAAAAATAGTAATATTTTAGTAAAATAACCTTATATTTAAAAAAATATGTGAAATTTATCAATCTAACGCAAAAAAACACTATTTTCCGCTAGTGAACTGTTTACAAAACATTAAAACATCCATTAAAATTTTTCATAAAATTTAAAACTTAAGAATATTTGAATAAAAGAGAAAACTATTTAAAAATATAATAAAAAATAACAAAAGGCAAATACAAGATTAAAGCCAGATTATTTTAAGACGTTTCCCCTAGCGAAAGACCTTGAGCGTTCGGTCCTATACAATCCACGCGCTCTCGCTACAAGATATCGCGTAAAAATACGCCCGAATATTTGGAATTATTTCAATTAAAAAAGATAAGCGAACTTAAGAAATTAAATAAAACGTGTAGAATATAGATTTTTAAATTACCTGTCCATTAGTGTAATGCTCGAATGATTAGAGCGTTGCCTTTAGCAACAGATGCATGTAATTAATAATTTTAGTTATTTTTTAAAAGTAGATTTTAAATTTATTCATAACACATAAAACAAATTAGAACGTGGAATGTGATGATAGGATATCGAACATTAATAATGTGCTTTTAGATGTAGCTTATTTTTCATAACTAATGAAATAATAGTCTCTGAAAAACGCACTTTAGCAAGGTTTTGGTCAGGGTACCGCCATAAGCCGTAAATATAACAAGCAAATATTAAAATCGTTGTATATCATATTGTACTAGGCTATATGGTAATTGAACCATTGTATAGTTACTGTCTGAAAAATAAAGTTGCCAAAATAGTAAACATGATAACGATCGGTCGTAGAACGTAGAACATATTGGACAAAACTACTTATCATGTACTTATCCTACACCAATTTTTACGATGGTTACGCACATCATCTAATGAACTTATTAATAAGAAGTACTTAATTACGGCATTTACACAATACAGAAGTATACAATATAATGTTTACTAAAATACTAAATTAATACAATGTTAATGTCTATGAACTGATATTGTAACTAAATTTATGTACAAATCAAACTTTTTAAATCTTTAAAAAATAATAACAAACTAATCTATACTAGAGCAAAGAGCCTGAAAGAATAACCATTAATCACTACGTTTATTTAAACAAAAAGAGAAATTAATAATGAATTTAAATATTGAAAGAATATACAAATGTAACAAAAACAAGGTATAGATGAACCACACTACCTAATGTAATATTCTGGCCCAATTATTAAAATATATTTTGTAGGTCATTTATTTATTCTTGTTATTGTAAGAAACTTAGTAACTGAAACATGAGATCCTTTTAATTTGATCTTAGCATTCCAAACCTCAAGCTTTGTCAATTTGACGAGAACCGGCTATGTATGAGCATCTTAACTTCCCGCGCGCCGTCAAGTTGTGCAGATGCAGTTCATATTATTCCGCTATAAAAATAATGAAAAACAGTCTTAAGTGCACATTTTAACGTAAAAGTGAACGGAGCCATTTATAAAAGTGTAAAGTGAACTGAAAAGTGCATTAAAAGTTATTATTATCAACTTTTCTTATCATTAATAACTAAAATACAGTGTGTGGAATTTGGAACTAGCTACCTACTTTGACTTACCTACATTGGTATTATTATTTACAACGCCTCTAAAAATAAAAAAGCAATACGAAACGTAAATATAAAGCGCCTAGTTGCTTATTGTTGCAATAATACCATTGCGACCTTTAGGTATTTTATTACGTAAGAATTGAAGTATCATCCTATTGTTTATTCAATAATGCCACTAAAAAGAACGCCCTCAAAAACGCCTGTTTTTAATGTGAGTACCTCTCAATCCCTTTGTCAATCAGAACCAAACTTAAATATGACAGATAGCACAGAAGTCAAAGTGACTTATGTCTCCCAGCGCAATAAAAGGAGAAGAGAGGAAGCAGATGAAAATTCGGATATGTCGACTTTCAAAAACGAAATACTGAGCATGTTTATGGATTTAAAAGTTAATATGAAGGAAATAAAAGAACAGAATATTAAACTGCAAGAATCGGTGGACTTTACATCAAAGAAATATGATGAAATAATGATGGAAAAGATGGAAAGAAAAAGATGGAAGAAAACATAAAAGAAGATAAGAATTATATTCGATTATTGGAAGTTAAAATAGATCAGCTAGAGCGCCAAACCCGCAACAATAGCCTGGAAATTCGAAATATACCCAAAAATAGTTTCGAAACCAAGAAAGACTTGTTGAATCTCATTTTTAAAAGGGGCACAGTTACTAAGACCCCAATTCAACCATCTGATATCAAAGACGTCTTTCGTACTAATTCTAAGACCACGAATAAACTGATAATTGTTAAATTTACATCAATTCTAGTCAAAAAGAAAGTATAATTAAATCAGTTAAAACCTTCAATGAAGAAAATAAGCACAACAAGCTGAACAATGAACACCTGGAAATTGGGGGGCCCAAAGGTCCAATTTATATTTCAGAAAATCTCAGCACTAAAACCAGAAGATCATTCTATTTGGCTAGACAATTTGGTACTCAAGAAAACATATGGAAGGGCATTTCTACGTAGAGAAGAGGGCTCGCCAACAATACCTGTAGAAACGGAATCAGATTTCCTATAATTAAGAACGAAAAAATGACTAGATTTACACTATCGACGTAAATATAACTTTCTTTTTCATTACTCTTACCGAACTTAGTTGTATGCTTACTCTTATTATGTAATGTTTTTGTTAGCTATAAGTAACATATACAACACAATAAGAAACATATACAGACACATAATTCATACAATAACTTACACAAATACCAAAATTACACATAGTAACTTTCTTCCGAAAAACAACTTAAATACACGCTTTTTTACTCACATATACACGTCTGTTAAAAAAATTATTACTTGTTACAACACAATCAAAATAATACAAGTATGTCAATGTATGCCATATATGAAAGAATATTTCCAAATATCACTGAGAATAAGTCATTAAAAAAAACTTTTAATATTTAATCTTCCTTGTGAAACTGTAATTTATGAGATTGACCAAGTAAACGAGGTAAGGTGTATAAGCTTGTCAAGTCCTTCCCTATGTAAAGATGTAAAAACTATAATGATAAAAAAATCTTCTTTTTATGTACTATGTGTTAATATACGAAGTCTCAACTGTAATTTAGATGCTTTTCTAGTTTTTATGTCACAATTGAATCTTAATGTAGACATTGTAGTTTTTACTGAATGTTGGTTAAAAGATGATTCCATAATACCGGAAATAGATACCTACACATCATACTAATAAAAGTTTATTTAACCAGAACGACGGTGTAGTAGCATACGTTAAAAATAACATAAGCGTCACTTCATATGAACCTATAGTTGACGATGACAATGTGCTAATACTGACTGTTGAAACAGACACCACGGTCATCTGTACATATAGATCACCGAGTTTTCGCAATCCAAAGAAGTATATCACATCACTTGATAAGATACTTAATAGCATAAATACAAGTAGGTATCGTAGTCCTAACTGGAGATGTAAACTTAGATGTTATGCCTTGTGCTATAAAAGGGTATTCTGCAGAATATCTTAATTTGCTATCTATGCATGGCTTAAAACAATGCGTTTATCTATTTTATTACTTATTGACAGAGTAAAAATTGGTAAAAACAAAACTAAATTTTATAAAGAAAAAATTGACTTTGACAAGATAAATGTAGGTATGAATGACCTTAACTGAAAAGAATATTACAGAATCGATAACGTCAATAATACTGCAGAGTACATTACAAATATTATAAAAGATTTAATACAAGCTAATACAATTAGAATAACTCCTTCTAAAAGAAATATTTATTACCATTAATACCTTGGATAACACCGGGAGTTGTAAGATCAATAAGAAAGGGGGACAAATTACATAGACAATTAAAAAAGACTAATGAAGATTTAGCATCACACTATAGAAAATACAGAAACACATGTAATAACATAATAAAAAACTTAAAAGACGGTATTACAAACACGAACTTCATACCAGTACTCGAAAGGTTAGAAAGACATGGAAGATAATTAAAGAAATTTGTAATTTAAGCCAATCCAAACAAACAACGACAGAATCATTAACAATTAAAGATACTTTAAAAGCTTCACTTAATCTAGTTAAAACCTAGTTCACTACAATTGGTTCACAGCTTGCAAATTATACTCTGAACACCATAAGCAAATCAGTTCCAAAACTTGCTGATAATGTCAAACAGACAGGTCCAACACATTCGATGGCGTTTTTCCTAACAGATTCTGAGGAGTTAAAAAGTAATATTAACGAACTTAAATCAAATAGTTCCCCTGGCTGGGACAAAATTACTGTCAATTTCGTTAACAGGTATAGTCAAATTCTTTGCGCACATTTCATTGAACATCTATGTTATATTAGTTTTCAAACAGGGCAATTTCCGTCATCCTTCAAACATGCCTTAGTAACACCAATATTCAAATCTGGTAATAAGACCGCTCCTTCAAATTACAGGCCGATTTCATTGTTACCTACTTTCTCAAAAATAATTGAGAAGCTCGTGAATAAAATATTGACAAAATATCTAGAGCGCTACGGATATCTAGCTGCGAATCGATTTGGTTTTAGGGCAAATCGTTCAACAGAAGACGCAGTTTTACAACTGATTTCAAAAATAAGATCTTATGTAGACAAAGGTGATAAATGCATATGTGTTTTCTTAAACTTGCAAAAAGCGTTCGATACTGTGTCTATTCTTATGATTCTCGGACGTCTCGAAAATCTAGGTATAAGAGGTATGCCATATGCATGGTTTTGTAACTACCTCATAAACAGAACCCAAATATTACGTGTTGATGACAAGCTAAGGGATAAAGCTCTCTTAGACCAACACTATTTTTGATGTACATAAATAAATTATGTAAAATTAACATCGATAGGCCGGACCTTTTTATGTTTGCGGACGATACTGTAATCCTCTTTCATGGTACAGACTGGGATACTGTGCAACATTGTGCTGAAAATGGATTACGTACGGTCACAAAATAGCTGGAAAGAGCTTGAGGTTCGTGACAATAAAAATTGCCGATAAAATTACCTAAATTAACACTTTAATTTACTTTACACAAATTAAAACTAAAAACACTAATAATTAAACACACTAATTCACTTAATTTCGCTCCGAAGCTTCGCTCGTGTCGCTGAGTTCAACTCTGTCTCGATCGCATCTTGCGCCACCTATTTATTTAAATTAGCAAAATATCCGGAATGTTCAAGTAAACACGCGCAAGGTACCGAGAGTTCGAGTATAGATTTTCTAGTTCTTCGGGTGGCGCTGACGGTCGAAAGATTTGTGATGTCATAAACTGTAACGCTCCCCTCGCTCTCGTTCCTGACACTAGATGGCGCTAGTTGTGTCGTCGACTGGAGCGCGTAACAATAATCTTTTAACCGTCAATGGTACAAAAACAAAATACATCTGCTTTTATAAAACTATAATCTCGTCACCATGCATACGTACCCGTGTAATACGTCCGAAAAAAGGAGAGATGTACAATATTAGAACAAGCATCTACGATAAAATATGTTGGAGTAATCCTCGACGAAAGATTAAATTGGCAACCTCATATAGCAAATGTTTCTAAACGAATTCGGAGACTCACTATAGTATTTAAGAACCTATGAACTGTAGCGGCAAAAAAGCTGCTAATCGACATATAACGCCCTTTCTCATTGTCTCATAAATTATTGTATCTGCTCATGGGTTGGAGCTCCCAAAACATATCTTACAGAGGCCGAGAGAGCTCAAAGATCTACACTAAAATTAGTATTAAATCTTCCTTATACACACACAACATCTAAAGTATGTGAATTGGCAAATGTCCTAAGTGTACGAAAATCGTATATATACCAATGCATAAAACGATATCATAATATTTGCCCCATGTATGTAGATAGAAACAAAAGAACACAAAAATGTCCAGTACCATTTGTCAAAACCGCTTTAGCGAAAAGGCAATATGAGTACCAAGCACCTAATTTATACAATGCTATTAATAAAAAAATTAAATTAAAGAACTTAAAACGACACCAAATTAAACAAACTATTTTAAATTGGCTAAAAGAATACGACTAGGTATGAAAATTGTGAAAATCTACTTTAAGCACATATTTTAACAAAAACAGACACACGCACGCAAACGCACACACACACACACACACACACATGCTGTGTGCGTACAGGCACACACATGCACGCATGCATACCCACTTTGTTTATTTTTTATTTTTCATGAACTATGTTTAGAGTCTGCATTGTGCACGGAATGTAAGATAACTGAATGGGAGGGAAACTGCCTCCTAACATACAGGGTAACCTAGTTTAGGAGTCAGGGTATCTATGAATTGTATATTAATTCTGTGTTCAATAAAGAATTATTATTATTATTGGATATCAATATAGTTTTATATGGTATGGTTGGGTTCTATAAACATATAATAATAATGGAAATGAAAAGATAAATATACATAAATATCAATAAAATTAAATAAATATAAAAATACATAAATAAATAAAAGCCCAACCAGATGGAGGCCCTCGGCAGGGGAGAACAAACGGCCGAGGGTTAGGGGGAAAGGGAAAGAAACCGGCGGACGGAAAGAAACCGGCGGACGGCGGGTGTTCATGATCGAACACTTGATTGCCTTCGTCGGTGGATATTACACAAGAGGAAGCTGCCAAATACCGTGAACGTAAACGATGGCCAGAAATTGTAAATAAGAAAGAAACTAAAGTACTACGAGGTTAGAGTACAAATTTAATCTCGAGACTCGAGAGATAATTAAGTTTCTTAACTTAATTAACTCTCGAGTCTCTCGAATCTCGCACTTACTAAGTATTAAATTTCTATGGTGTTCTGCATACGCCACAAATTGGCAAGGCCACGGAAACGTTTTCATGATATCCGCGGCCCCACCAACGCCAGCCACCTAATGACAGGCTCTCCTTAATTGCCAAATTCTCCTCCCCGTTTTCCTACTCAGACACGGCGCACTAGAAACACAAGTAACACTGCCCTTCGCGTCTTCTAACTCCACCTACTCTACGGACTCCCTGATCCCGATATGTGAATGGAGCCAGGAAAAAACGAGCACTTGAAAGCATCAAGTGGTGTAGCCTCACCAAAGTCATGGAGGATAGCATGGCACATCGCCAATCGCCATACCGACACTGCTCTTCCCTTACGACTCCAGTGTTACAGGGAGAGGAATGTCTTGTAGCCGCAGCCCACTAACACACATCCAACATGGCTCGACATCATCAGGCGACCTTTCTACACTTGGCTATGGCCCTTGAGTTTAGGGACAAATGAGAAGAGAAGAAATAAATAAAACATTCAAAATAAAACACTTTTATACTTACTGGTACTGGTACTACCAGAAAATATTATTGGTATACTGCACTTTTTCAAAGTGGTGCGGATCTCATGTCAAATAAAACAATCCTCTGTGAAATGTTTAAAACAAAGATGATCATTTTGTTTCCGACGCCAGTTCACAATATTTTTGCTTTTAAACCATAATTTTAGTTTAGGTTCAGTTGGAAACCTGTTAATTAATAAAAATTTGATAATCATCTGTTGTTGACGTTTTTGTTTGTTAACAGATATGGGTAGGAAAGAACATCGATAAGTATTATAGACAAGGAACTCGACAACCCTATTGAATTTTATTGTTTATCAAGTCAGGTTTTAATTTATTTGATAAATAATTTTTATATGATAATTGAAAAATCGGCCTTTAGTAAAGTATTGAGTTCTTATGTATATCTTTTAAAATGTAACTTCTTAGTTTTGTCTGTTTGCTTTACTTTGGTTTTTTAAAACTTTATTTAGAAAACATTCTGTAACTTTAATCTTTCCGTATCATTACTATACTTTTAGAAAAAAAAAGTTAAACTAAGAATTTCTTCTCTATTTTGTACATATATAAGTTTGGCCGTAGCATCCAATTACCACCAGATGGGCAATTTTTCCGTTTATCACACATATTCTATAAAAAATAAATTTTCTTGAAGTTTATTCACGCCAGAAACATTGCCTACTAATATTCTTCAGGTGCATCTGATTAAATTGCAATTTTTTTAATTTTTTTAGCAAACGTCAACGTTTTAACGATATGAGTACATTTTCCTTAAACTTAATTATTATTTGGTAGTAACATTCAATAGATGAATGTTTTTGGTGCGGTGATCGCTACCAAGCTTTTTCTTATTTGTTTCGTGTTTTTAATTGTGTATTCCACTTGTTATTATATTTATTTCATTGTTATTTATAAATACTAGCTTACATTCGGGATTGTAAGTTGTTATTTTTAAAAAAGTCCGCTGGGTTTTTTCCTGTTTCTTCCCAGGACAGAGAATTTTTCCCAACCGGTGGTATTTAAGCAAAACAGTGACTTCCAATATGTATTATTTATAATCTATATTGAATAAAAAAATTGTGTTAATAAGAGAAAAAAAGCTACCGTAAACGCTAGGCAACAAACAACAACAAAAATCCTTTAGCTATTCCTAAAGTATGCACGGTATAAAAATTCCTTTAGTAAAGTACGCTATCGGCAAATACATTCCATATCGTCGTTCGCCATTCAGTACCGCGAATGTGAAAATATTGCAAAACTTTATTCTTCTTTATTTGATAGTATTCAATTAAAGACACGGTTGTGTATTTGAAATATGACCAAAAATCTGTCCACCTCTCTTTTGGTTCCGCATTACCACGAATTCACCAGGCAGCGCTGGTACACATGGTAGTAGTACATAGTAAGTGAAGAAGTTGCGTGCCATGTTTTGAAGCTAAGTTTTAAAATGCAAATAATATAATTTTTGATGGAAACTATATCCACCAGAAAGTTTAAAGTATGTATATTGACATGAAATAAAGTCTTTCACCATATTGCAATTATAATTCCATAAACTTTAGTTTTAATATTTGATGTCACAATCGCGTATTTGATCTGACCGTTTTCCATCTACTTCTTACGTTCGCGGTTTTGACGTATGTACATTCAGAATCCGAGCATTTAATTTAATTATGTATTTTGCTTAACTTTAGGTAGATTTTGGTAAGTTGCATGCCAGTTTATCATAAATTTTCTACAAATTTTATATGTGCAAAAATTAAATCTACACGTTCTACAAGACATATTACAGAAAATTTTGTGTATATCACAAATCGTTGCAGTGATTTGCTCATCAAATGTGATGCTATTGGTTTACTGAAACTGATACGGACTTATCGACTTCGACATTTACCAGTTAGTAGTTAGACATTTTATCTCGACTTCAGACACAAGTTTGTCCCGGTACTCGAAACGTTTCCCCAAGAAATATTGGCTCGTCCAGTATACAGAGCATCACCAGTACTGTAATCCGCATAGCAATGAATGTTATGGGTTTGCAACGTATCATTAATATGCAGAAGAAACAGCGTTGGTGATAGCACGTAGCCTTGTGAAACACCGGCATTAATAGGCTTCTAATCGGAGTTTGCACCGTCTACAACAAACTTGATGCTACGATCTGCAAGAAAGCTGGTAATCCAATTGCACAATTTCTCAGGAAGCCCATAGGAAGGGAGCTTCGAAAGAAGTGCTTTGTGCCAAACCCAATGGAAGGCCTTCGCAATGTCCAAACTAACGACCAATGCCTCCCGCTTGGAATCTTCGTCCATCTATGAGTCAGGTAGATCAGAAGATCACCAGCTGATCGACCACGACGAAAACTGTATTGGCGATCACTAATCAGCTGGTGATCCTCAAGGTACCTCATGAGCTGGCAGTTTACAATGGACTCCATAGTTTTGGAGAACAATGAGGTGATAGCGATAGGCCTATAGTTGGAAGGATCTAAGCGGTCGCCTTTTTCAGGGATCGGGTGGACGAAAGCCATCTTCGATGATTTTGAAACTACGCCTAGGGAGTAGGAGTACCGGAAAAGATGCGTTAAAACCGTTGCCAACTCTGGAGCTACTGTCCTCAGCACAATTGTTGTGGTAAGATTCCGTCAAGCTTACTCGACTTGTGGATGTCCAAGGAGAGGAATGCTTTGCGAACCAAGCGCTTTGTGAACCGCACTTCCGGCATGGAGCAATCACACCGTGGGATGGTCGGTGGCGTACTCCCCCCGTTATCGAGAGTCGAGTTGGACGGAAAGAAAGAGCCTAGTAGATCGGGTTTCTTCTTTGCGACATGGCCAGTGAGTCGTCCTCCCTGTGCAGCGATGGAAGTGATAGCTGATAAAAATTCCCCTGGACGGCCTTGGCGAGAGACCAGAATACACGGGTTCCATAAAGAAGGTGAAATAGTTTCTCGCCAAATCTGCCTATGTGCTCCGACATTGCCTTGGCAATAACTATTTTGAAGGACCTGGAGGCGGAATTATACTTCTTTTTTAGAACGCTGGTGTTTACATCCCGGGACGTTGATGCGTCAGCCCCGACTTGGTAGCACTCCTGCTTATAGTATGATGCTATTTTACAGGAGCAACCAAACCATGGCTAAGATTAGCCTTTGATGGGCACCACAGAGGAAGGAATAAAAAGTTCCGTACCCTGAAGTACCACATCGGCGTCAGAATCAGCAATAACGTTGGGATCGTCCGGCGATAAGCAAACCCGCCCACAAAGGTAGGATGCAAAGAAAAACCGTATCCTATCCCAATCAGCTGACCTTTAGTGCCAAACACGGCGGCAGTCTGCAGAATGTCATGCATTGACCATATATTCAGTAACATAAAAGGTGCAAGTGGGACTGTTCTGCCACTTTGGTTGTCAGACCATGACACTGCTCAGGTGCTTAGTTTTAACACAAAGTTAAAAAAATGTACCACCAAAAGTAATATATATTTATAAGAGATGCTATTCTACTGAAAATATTGAAAAATTCAAATCATACCTGGCATGTATCTCGTTCTCAGAAGTATATAGTGAGGAAGAACTAAATGTAGCATTCAATGAATTCCATGACTAGTTCTGTTTACTTTATAAACTTTATTTTCCTGTCTGTAAAATCAGAATAAATGCAAAAGCAAAGCTACAATGGATTACAAAGGGTATTAAAAAAGCTGCAGTAAAAATAGAATCCTGCGGTACAATTAATATAAAAAAAGAAATTATATTAACAAAAATAATATTACACCTATTCTAAACTATTAAGGAAATGTATATTCCAAGCAAAAATACAAACAAATAATAAATACGTATTTAAAAGCAAAAATATTAGCAAGGCTACATGGAAAGTAATACAGGAAGAAATTGACACTGGACCGCAGTATAATAATTATACAGATTCCATTGAATATAAAAACAAAGTTATAAGTGATCCTACACAGATAGCGTCTATTTTTAACAATTATTTTATTGAATTGACAAATAAAGAAAATGCTAACATATTACGTGAAACTCCTAATGACATTTTAAACAATTCTATTTATTTGACCCCCATTGACGAATATTACGTTAGAAAAATAATGTTGTCACTGAATAATACAAATTCAGAAGGCTACGACGAGGTATCTACAAAGATTATCAAGATATATAATAAACAATTAGGTGCTGTTTTGGCGTTTCTGATAAATCAGTCAATGGTAACTGGGATATTTCCAGACAAATTAAAATTCTCCTTGGTGAAGCCATTCTTTAAACGGGTAAAAATCACTCGTAAGTAACTACAGGTCCATTACGCTGGTTCCTATCCTATCCAAAGTGTGAGAAGGTTATACATGAAAAACTTACATCGTTTTTTGATAAATATCAGGTACTCCAAAACAATCAATATGGATTTCGGAAAAGTAAATCCACTACACATGCGGTATATGACTTAGTGAATGAGACCCTTACACAACTAAACGCCAAACAATATACGACGGCGCTCTTCTTTGATATGTCGAAAGCTTTCGATTTTGTTTCTCATTATCAACTTCTAGCAAAGTTGGAGCACTGCGGCGTTAGAGGCACTGCTTTGAACTTGATGAAAACATACTTACAATATAATACAAAATAATACAAAATAGAATGCAATCAGTCGAAATCGCAAAACTTGACTCTAATCATGTAGCTGAAAATCACAGATCTGAGTTTAGGAAAAACGAGTTTGGCATTCCACAAGGAAGTATCCTGGGACCTCTTCTATTCCTGATCTATATTAATAATCTCCCAAATGTGACCAAGTATCGATGTATCCTATTCGCTGATGATATATCTGTAATAGTGACAACTGATAAAAAACTAATATTAAATGACCACAAAACTGACATCAGTGAAACTATAATTCAAATAATTAATTGGCTTAGAAATAATAATTTAATTATTAATATTGACAAAACGAATTTAATTAACTTTAATAATATACAAAATTTGACATTGAATATAAATTATGAAGGACATATACTTAAAAATACAATAACAACGAAATTCTTGGGTATAGAAATTGACCAAAAACTAGATTGGAAACAACAAGTCGAAAAAGTATGCAATAAAATCAATCGTTTCGCATTTGCAATTTATAAATTAACAAAAATAGCAGGAAAGAGAACAGCGCTTACTGCGTACTTTGCTTACGTTGAATCAGTCCTGCGATATGGACTCATTATATGGGGTAATAGCACAGATATAAAAACTGCGTTCGTTGCACAAAAAAAGTGTGTTAGAGCTATATGTGGTACTGTACCTAACGAGCCATGTCAGCCTATATGTTTTTGAAACGGCGAAATTTGTAAAAAATAATATGTGTTATTTCACACAAGCCAAAGACTTTTACAAACGAGGCACTAGAAATAGGAATAGGTTGGTTTCCACCATAATACCCAAGAGCGCGAGATTCCATAATAATTGCTATTGGATGTGTATGACAGTATATAATAAGATACCACAAGAAATTCAAGACCTACCTGTCATTAAATTTAAAAGAGGGTTATACAGATGGCTCAGTGAAAAGGCTTTCTATACTGTAGAAGAATATTTGAACTGCGATATGTGGTAGCGGCTGGATTGATGTGGATTTGCTGGACTAATTGCAAAATATTTATTAAGTACCTTTTACCTATTTATTGATTAATTGTTGACATTTTACTATTTTAGACATTTTACTCATAAATATTACTATCGCATTATTTTATATTTGTAAGATTTGCATGCCATAAATAATGGCTGATTAAGCGGAAGTTTAATTAATACCACCATCTTCAGTGTACCTTAAACAAATGCAAATAAATAAATATTTCATAACAAAAAATATTTCATAACAATGCAACCTCAATTTCAGCGTGAGTTGCACCACACTGAGCCTAAGGGGCGTCGACGGAAATCTGATGTCCGTCCCCATGAGAGGTTAGCAGAAGGTCCAACAGGGAAGGTGCATGTTCCTTTACATCTGGAATCCGCGTAGGCGAAGTAATCAGTTGTGTCAGACCATATGTCAAGGCAAAATCAAGATCAGATCTCCCAACACGATCAGTTAAACGAGAACCAAGATATTCGGCGTGATGGGCGTTAAAAATGCCAAGGATCACGATCTCTGCGTAGGGTATCTGCTGTAGCAACGTATCTGTAGCCATTTAGACGGTCTGTTTCAGCATTACCGCTATGGGAACTATAGAGGGGCCCGTAGACGCACGGATGGTCGTCGCTGTCTACGCGTAGCCAAAGGATGAACAGGTCCGAACCTTCAATACTGCCGAGGCGTCGAGAACAGATGTTCTCTCTGACGTAGCCGCAAACTCCAGCCCGAGGCACAAAGGAGTGTTCCAGTTTGTACCTCGGGTAGGAGAGATACGAGATATAAGCCGGAGAGGCCACCTGCGTCTCGGTCAGAAAGAGCAGAGCCGGCTTCGCAGTCTCGAGATTGTTGTGTACGTCGTTTAGTTTAGAGTGAAGTCCATTGATATTGCAGAAATTCACGGATAGCGTGGCAGAGGTCACCTTGGTGTTATTGCTCTTTTTGCCCCGAGCAGTTGTAGTCTTGAGCGGAATTTAGATCCCCCCCCCCCCATCCCAGAATACGTGAGACAGCCTGAGCACCCACGCTCAGGAGTGGAGTAACTTGGTCGTGGATGCTCCGCGTTGTATTTTCTAGGGGTGCTGGTACCCTCCTGCGGTAGATCTTCACTTAATTCCTTTACCATTTTAAGGGGGGGGGGGAATTAGGCCTCCGGCCACCTGCACTCAACTCATACGCGGAAGCTGAGCTTCCACTTCACGCCGGTATTCTGTGAGGTCGTAGTACCATCCCGGTTTGAGCCGGCCCATTAGAGCGTGGGATTGAGGTTCAGCAATTATGTACATTGTTATAATTACAATACTATTCATTTCGAGACTACCTATCAGTGAAATAATCTATTGCCTGACTGATCACGTCACGTGTATTCTTGCCATCATGAGGTTCTTCTGCTAAGATTAATTTTCTGAAAATGGTGAATAAACTTTAATCATCATCATCATCATTACAGCCCTTTACAAGTCCACTGCTGAACATAGGCCTCCTCCGAGGTATGCCACAAAGCACGGTCCTAAGCCACCTGCATCCATCGGGTTGGATGGATGCAGGTGGTTATTTTTCACTCTGCTCTTTCTGACCGAGACGCAGGTGGCCTCTCCGGCTCATGTTTCGTATCTCTCCTACCCGAGGTACAAACTTGAACACTCCTTTGTGCCTCGGGCTGGAGTTTGCGGCTACGTCAGAGAGAATTTCTTCTTTAATTTATCCAATATTTTTTCTTATAAATATGTAAAAAATAACTAAAAAAAAATTGTGCATAGCCTAGTTCAGCAACACAGTAATGTAGTGTACATACATCGCCAATACGCTCAACACTAACCCACTGCACCATCGACTACAGTATTTTTAAATTTTTCACGTGACTCTTGGCTAATTTATTTTAAAATTTTCTGCAAAGTAAAGCCTAATTCTGAATATAATATTTTCCTAATATTAAAGAGTACAATTTAACATTACATATATCGCGATACTAATTTTACAAAAAATTTTACCTTTTGTCGCCCTTAACAGTGCCAGCTGCCATTTCCGCGCGCTCGTTCATCCCTGTAGACCCGTGTCGCCTCGCTCTCGCTCGGATGATATTGACCCAGATTTGGTAAAAAAATTTCTGAAATAAAATTGTGCAACTGTTATTTGTTCATTCTGATATTTCTTTTTATGAGAAGTATAAAATTATATTAAAGCTAAAATAAAGTAACTTCATATAGGAAAGAGCACCGCTGCCTCAGTACTTAGTGAATAATATTAATTTCTAAGATATGCTGGTTTTCAGCACGATGTTATATTTCGAAATAAATTAGTAGTGCAGCACATGCAACTCGATTTGAAATTTAAGTCCAGAATGATTTTTTGAATTTACGCGAGCACTACACATTGAATAAAACCACTTATACGTGTTTAATTAACTTATTTTAACTAATTTTAAATTCCCGGCGTTTCAAGTGCTTTACAGCACCCATGGTCACGGGGAGGTATTGAGATGTTTGACGTCTCGATGTCTTAGTTAGCCCTGCTATCTTTAGTTAACGAATATCAATTTCTGGTCCAATATACGCAGAACAAGCTTACAGTATCTTGAAGTCTTGCTGTGGTATGCTTGGGTTTGGGTTTTATTTTGTTAATTATAGGATAGGATAGGAAGCATCCATCTATCTTCTCTACTCAAATTAGGATCTTTCTTATTTCAATAGCCTCGCGTACCATCCTTGGTAGGAATCAGTGTTCTTTTACGAGGATTTTTGGTTTATCAAATCTGATAACGGTGGTGATCTAACAATCTTGAACATGTTCACAGACTGCAGACTTCCCGGAGCGTCAGTGCTTCATATCAGCTGTATGTTCTTTCACGCGGATTTTTATAGATCTTTTTGTTTGTCCTATGTAAGAGAGACCACATTTACAATCTAGCTTGTACACTCCTGAATCTTGTATAGTACTATTACACTTTATGGTAGGTAAAAATTGACTAATTTTCTTCGGCGGTTTGTAGTATGTTTTAATGGAATCTCGCTTTAAAATGTAGCCAACCTTGTTTGTGACTCCTCTGACATACGGTAGTACAGCACAGCACAAGTAGTACAGGTAGTACACGCTCGACTGTGGCTGGCATCACACGGTCTCTGTAACGTAGTCGCGGGATCCGAAGCTTGTTGTCTTGCAATACTTGCTTGACGTGCTGAAACTCAGCGGCCAGATGTTTTCTGTCACAGATCCCTTGTGCTCTTTGAAAACAAAGATTTATCTACGGTAGCTAACTATGAAGAATGATAAAGCGATCCATCATTTATATATCGGTTGGTATGTGTCTTCGTTGTTGCATGTTGGATTTCGGATGACTAAAACATGTAGGACAGCTAAAGAATTATTTGTCTGTAACTCCATTGTGAAATTTATTTTAGAGTTTACGAAGAGAAGTACTAGTATATTGGTTTTTAGACAAGAAATAAATTGTTCTTTAAGCTTTTATTTTACCGTTATTTTTTTCTCCTTACCTCTTTTCTACAACAAATTAAAATAATTCATTTTCGGTATCATTATAAAGCTAATTAAGCAGCTTTGTAATGATACTACTTGTACATTTTAACAGTACTTGAAATAAAATCGCATTAGTGTATTTTAATCTTCATTTTATTACATGCTGATAAAACCTGTACGTCTTAAAATTAAAATATTTAAAGGATGTGAAATCTGGTAACTCACATTGTGGTAGTGCGATAGAGTTGTGTCATAACGTTATCAGAAGTGAGAAGATGACTCCGTTATTCATCCAGAAACGGTAGGAGGGTCGATAATACTTTAATCTTCATATGTGACTTCTTCGTTGGTCCAGTTAACTTAAGCGGGACGGTCAAAGCAAAATCAGTTATTTTATTTTTCTGTCAATAAATAGCCAGTAGAATCCCGGAATCAGGAAGTTGGTGATGTTTCACCTTCATGCCTCGGAAATCATGTAAAAAATCCACCAAAAGTGTATTGCATCCGATTTATTTCCGTACAGAGAGAATATAGAGTGCTTCTATGCTTGCACACACACTTGTATAGTGTAATTCTGTTCGACGAAGTTAGGCAATCACATCAGTTGAGAATGGCCGCTGTGACTGAAATTCGGTCGTGAAGTAAATATTTTTGCAACGTTGTGGAAAAGAATTAATGAAGTATGTCCCACTCGCAGAGGGTCATTACGGCAACTCTGACTGCATACTGAACCTTGAACTACTTTCCGTACTTGTGACGATGTGACGTGTGAAGTTTTAAAATAATTTCTAAAGATTTTTTAATACATCAGGTGTATGTTTATATATAATCACATAACATTGATAGATTTGATAAGAATAAATGATTGGTCATATTTTGATTTATAATAATAATATAAAACATACCTTCTGAATATTAACATGTATTTTACGAAACCCAAAGACCGTTTTTGGTGATATTCAGGCGCCCCATTTTGGTCCTCAGGTATGACAACGTATCTACTCAGCAATTAATACTCACAAAATACCAGTATATCGGCCTCTCTCGGATGCCAAATCATGCTCCGACAAAGAAATATAGACGCGTGCCCCGTTCAAGCCCCAAGATGAAGGTTTTACCCTCGTTCAGGGTAAAAAGCGTAAACGCGCAGCCCCCAAAAAATGCCTGAGCCTAATTCATCCTCCAGCGCTACTCCGGTAAAAAGCCAGCCCCTGCGGCGCGCACTCAATCCTTAAGCCTGCGGCTAAGCCCGCGATGAAAGCGTCCCCTGCTGAACGTAGGGAAAAGCCGCCACCCATTATCGTCCAGGATAAGACCAAGTGGAATAATTTTTCCAACTGGTTGAACGCCAAATAATTAACTCCCGAAGGTGCAAAGCTGGCCAGGGCATTCACATTTTCGTCGACTCGACTAAGGGCTTCCGCAGTCTGACTAATCATCTGCACGCCCAAAAAATAAGATTCATCATTTGCTTTGTTCCAGTTGGGATAATCCGCAGGTAAGGTCCTTCAGACCAAAACCATCGTAGATTGGCGTAAGCTTCAAACTCGAGTCTACGACCTCCCAGCACTCAGACAAAATCCTAGACACGATAGACTCGTCAGAGGAGGCCAATGAGGCGATTAGCGCCGTATCGGCCCACCTCACCTCAGCGGTCAAAGAAATCTCTCGTAAGGTTTCTGTGTCGAGTAATTAACACACGAAGTTTCCAAGAGATATTTGACAGTTTTCTATCGCACAATAGAAAACAAATTTCGACTACGCAACTTCCAAAATATGAAACCGCGCAATGTCGAATTTAGACAGAACAAGTGGGATACTCTGCTGGAGGATGTCCAGCTATTTCAAACCACCTTCTGGCAATTGGGTTGAGCTCTGAAAGCAGAACAGACCTCACGCATGCTACCTCTTATTAGGCAAGGAAACCCCAATCTCACCTTTGACAACTCGGAAAAACCCGAATGCCTCGCGGACAGTTTAGAGAGCCAATGCCGCTCACCTTTCAGAGGTAGAAGTGGAGTCGAGCGTACATCTGCCCTACCATCTGCAGGCGAGACCTTCTGTGACTATCGACGAAGTAATTGAAGTAATCAAAAACCCCAAAACGAGATCAGCACCCGGCCCCGACGGCATTAGAAACAGGGTGCTTCAATTACTCCCAGCACCGCTTGTTTGTCTCCTAGTAGTCATTTTCAACATTCTTCTCTCATACTGCTCCTTCTCGGATGCCTGGAAATAAGCGGATGTTTCAACCTAGCCTCCAGCTACAGACCCATTAATCTCCTCAGCATACTGGAGAAAATATACGAGTGACTCATACTAAATCGCCTACGAAAATACGTCTTCGTTAGCAAACTTCTTCTAGACGAACAGTTGTTTTTATACAGACCAAAACACTCGTGCACAATTACATCGCCTTACAGAGTAAATACTGAGAGGCTTCTACCTCTCAAGAAATCGTAAAACCTCTAACACCTGTGCCTTCTTCTTCAATGTCGCAAAAGTGTTTGGCAAAGTCTCGCACGACGGCTTGCTTTATAAGCGGTATAAACTCAACGTATCTGACAGGCTCAATAATATCGTAGGAGTCTTTCTTGACAACCATCACTTTCGTTACCGAATAGAGGGAACTCGTTCTTTGATTCGTCCCCTCAAGGCTGGAGTCTCATTAGGCTCCGTTCTCTCTCCACTTCCCTTTACAGTCTTTGCGAGTGACATCCCGAAGGACCCAATAGTTAATATCTGCCTCTTTTAGCCGACAACATGGCACTTTTCATCGCTTATTATAACAAAATAATTCTCACCTTGCTGCTCCAAACATCCGTCAAACGCTTAGGCGATTGATTCCGCTTATGAAAATTAAAGTAAATCCTGAGAAAAGTATAAATATATATATTTTCAACCCAATCATACAAACAAAAATCCTATGAAATCGTAAAAAAAGGTACAATCACACTATACGGCCGCTAGACCCCATGGAAACCAACGGCCAAATACCTAGGGGTCACATTCGACCACGTCGTGACCTTTGCAAAGCACAATCGCAACGTCCGCAACCTAATAAAATTAGTTACAAGTCACTTTCACCCGCTATAGTTAACAGCAAGATAAAACAGTCCCTAAGACACAATCTCCACATTTTAAAAGCTTGCGTAAGACCTATCATGACTTACACAAGTTTAGCATAATTTTTACGACCTCCAAGTCATCAAAAATAAATACATTTGCATAGCTGCCGGAACTCGGTGGTATTAGCGAAACTCCGATTTGCACAAAGGGTGATTATCATTACATAAGTAACGTTGGGAATAATATAAAACGATTAAGCTGTAAGAACCTAAAGACTAAAAACACTAACATCATCTGAAACCAAAACGAAATTTTATTACAACTACACATAAGGATAAGAATAAACAACAGTTTCATTTCTTTTAATTCGTTTATGAAATTCCGTTGTTAAAGAACTTTAATAATGAAATTTCCTGAGAACATCGGAATCCAATACGATCAGATTTCATTAAAGTTACACTTGTGTGAATTCACAATCACGTCAGATAGTTTCCCAACTCCTTGGATATATATTTATTCATTCATTGCCTTAGGGTTGTGCTATAATAGACTTTTTAAATGTTGTTTTTTATACATTGAGCTATTATGTACTACGTACTAGAGGCGACACTGCATTCAGCTACTATGTTCCATTCAACTGCGGTGCATACACCGCACTTTAATCAATCACTAGCTAGACGCTTGTAGAGTTGTCACGTGTTGTGTTGATTTAAAAAAAAATCTCTTGATAAAATTATGCCGTCGTGTGTACTTAGATATTGCATAAATAATTCAAGAAATGTCAGTAAAAACCAAGAAATTACTTTCAATCGGTTAATAAGATACTTAACCAATAAAAAGTATTATAGATTAATAATGAAACAAATTATTCCTAAGACGCCATTTCGTGTCATGGAATATAGATTATGAAATTAATATGTTCAGATGCGACATTTTTGTGGGCACTAAAGTATAGGACAATTATATTATTATACACATTTTTTTTGTAGAAACATGTATAAGTAATTATCATAATTAGGCTTATTTTTCATGTTTATATCTGCTTATTATTCTTTTATTTTATTTTTAGGTTTCCACATCAAAGTCAAAGTGGAATAAATTCGTCCATTATTAATTCTCGCGTGCCCAGCATTTATGAAAGATTCTTATTCTAATTTAAATAAATATATTTGTAATTTAAATGTTATGTTAATAAGTTTTGTTAAACATATATTTAGTATATTTTTTATATTTGACCTTTTAAAATATTCAGATAAAAATATCATTAAAATGTAATTGTGATATAATATTATGTAATATTATATTAAATAAGCAAATATAATATACAAAATAAATAACAAAATTTAAATTTAATTTAAATATTGTTCTCGATATAATTTACCTATTTAACAATATAATCTACTATTATTCTACCTATGTTTATTCTATGATAAAAAAACAACCGCGCAAACACAGAGTAGTGCACATTTTTTGTTTCAGATAGCTGTTGTACGTAAGTACATATTACTTCAATGTTTTTATAGTTCCATATTTTTGGGCTAAATGTTATCATTGTCTCACTTACTTTGATTTTAGAAGAGGGTGAGTGATAAAAAAGCACGTAGTCCATGTGATGATGACTAAGTACACATAGATCTATCCTCGTTTAAGAATTAAAAATGCAGATGCCTTGTCAACTCTGAGGAATAAGGTGGAATACCTGGATATCACATTATACGATCTCCGTTCCTTTTACTCACGTTAAAAAAATCTTCAAACATACAAAATAAAACACTTTTTATTGATACCATTAAAAAAATTATCGAGCCAAATTTATTTATTATTAAAATATTCAAAAAGTCATAGGCTCAAGAGGCTTTTATAGGCGAGAGCGCACAAAATTTTCAACTATAAAAATATTAATACAAGTTGCTCCATTTGAAAATATTATTATCTTTAAACTAAATACACAGAAATTGACAGACAGATGACAGAAAAATATACAGACCACTGTTGGACATTCAATGGCCTAGCGACGCATAAATTCTTTCACAGTTTTTTATCTGTACCCATTTTTCGGCTAAGCGTGGTTTGAATGGCTTGCTGCACTTTGACTGTACTTACCCCCTCAAAGATTACAGGCATGACATATACGAGTATATAAATCGGAGGTCATAAGATTTTTCTGACATTTCCTGTAATGGATGTCATTAAGGATGCCCATGTGACAAAATGGGGTGATGGATTTATTTACACTGACCCGACACGTCTATATCATATAAATTTTTTTAAAGATTAGGACATGAAGTTTGAATTTGCTTTTCAAAGCGAGTTTAAAATGCAATAACATTAATCATAGGCTTACTGTTAATTGCTATTAGAGTAACATGGATAGTATATTCGATTTAACTTGGTATTTATTCTTAAAATTTATTTTAACAATTCTACATAGTCTCCTTGTAATTCTACACACTTCTTCCAGCGATGTTCCCATCTCTCTAACTCGTCCAAATAGAACTCGGCGATTTTTCTCTGCAAAATAATTTTTCACGAAGGTGATTGCCTCCTTATTTGAGTAAGGCGGATGGTCAAGCAGTTCTAACCGTAATTCGTGGATTATCGCCATGGCACCGCTGAGGTGTGAGACAGCGGGTTGTCATGGTGAAACAGGATTTTCTATAAGTGTAAGGTGCACGTGTTGTTTACAAGATTTCTGGCCAGCTACAGAGGTGCCACTGCACGTGCAACGGTGCAGACACCGTCAAATATGTAATTGTAAATGAAAATATTGATAGTGTGTAGATGTGATAGTAAGGTAAACAAATTTGTCGGAGGTTAGCAAATCCACATAAAGTCAGCCTACTCAGCTGAGAGTTTGGAAAACATAACAACCGATTATTTTTTAAGGTTGTTCGGATAAAATTAAATGTGGAATGAGTTTTAATGTAGTGTTAATGAGGGAAATGGGAATTTAGAAAGAACTTTATATACCACTAGCCAATTAAATAATGATAAATAAGAGCTAAGCTACTAAAATGTAACGAAGTGAATTAAATAATATTAGCTATTGTCTTGATCATGTATGTACGCGAGTCATGTACGTGAAAAAAAAGCACAATTGTTATCTAATAAAGAATAGCTAAAATGCTAGAAAGAAAAACAAATAATGTTTAGGTAAAAACAAAAAATAAAATTAAATAAATGAAGTAAATGTGATTAAGAACTAGATGAAAAGGGTGAATAAATATATAAGAGAAGAGTATTTTTAAATATAAATGCCTGTACAATTTTGAAAGCTTCAATTAGGAATCTTTAATAAAAGGGTATGTTTAATCTAGTCGTGCGACGGAATCGCATCGATGGCTCTTACGATCTTATCAATTAGGACGACGGCTAAAGATGACAAACGGGCACGCACGCCACCAGATCGTAAGAGGATTCAGTGGACCATAGACATCTACACCCAGCCTCGACTAAAAATGTTTGTAGTGTTTAAAGTATGAACATCTTTATTCTTATAAAAGCTATTTATGTTTTTATGTACATACATTTATTGTCATAAATATATTACGATGTCAAAGTCAATATGTTTTGAATAAAACTAAATTTACGGATTTTATCGCGTTTATTTCACTACTTTTACTTATTTTTAATTCCCGACGTTTCGGGTGCTTTACAGCAACCATGGTCACGGGGGGGACTGAGATGTTTGACGTCCCAATGTCATAGTTAGTCCGGCTACCTTCAGTTTTTGAATATTAATTTTTGGTCCGATTTACGCAAAACGAGCTTATAGTATCATGAAGTCTTGCAGTGGTATGCTTAGGTTTGGGTTTAATTTTGTTAATTATAGGATCCCAAGCAGGTGGCAGCACCCATCCATCTTCTCTATTGAAATTTGGATGTTTTTTAATTTCAATAGCCTCGCGTATCATCCTTGGTAGGAATCAGTGTTCTTTTGCGAGAATTTGTGGTTTATCAAATCGAATGTAATGGTGGGGACGATCTTGAACATGTTCGCAGACTGCAGACTTCCCGGAGCGTCGGTGCTTCACGTCAGCTATATGTTATTTCACGCGGGTTTTTATGGATCGTTTTGTTTGACCTATGTAAGAGAGACCACATTCACAATCTAACTTGTACACTCCTGCATCTTGTAGAGGGATATTACACTTGACGGATGGTAAAAATTGACTAATCTTCTTCGGCGGCTTGTAGTATGTTTTAATGGAAGCTCGCTTCAAGATGTAGCCAACCTTGTCTGTGACTCCTCTGACATATGGTAGTACAGCAGGTACACGCTCGACTGTGGTCGGCTTCACTCGGTCACTGTGACGTAGGCGCGGGACCCGAAGCTTGTTGTCTTGCAATACTTGCTTGACGTGCTGAAGTTCGGCGGCCAGATGCTTTCTGTCACAGATCCCTCGTGCTCTCTGAAACAAAGATTTACCCACGGTAGCTAACTGTGAAGGATGATGGTGAGATTCACCATTTAAATATCGGTTGGTATGGGTCTTTTTTCTACACACAGTGTGACCAATTGTGTTATTAGGATTTCGAATGACTAAAACATCTAAGAAAGCTAAAGAATTATTTGCCTCTAACTCCATTGTGAATTGTATTTTAGAGTTTATAGAGTTAAGGTGGTTTAAAAATGCAGTTACTTTGTCAGATGGTAAAATTGTGAAAGTGTCGTCTACGTACCGCTTGTAGAATCTTGGATTTACAGGAGCAGTAAGAAGGGCTTTCTCCTCGAAGTCCTCCATGAATATGTCAGCGACAATGGGAGATACAGGTGAGCCCATCGCCACACCATCTACTTGCTTGTAGAACTCTTCCTTCCACAATAGATAGCCAGATGTGAGGCAGTGTTTGAGTAATACTGCATATTCAGCAGGCATGTTATTATATTCTAGCTTCCTAGTTACAATTGATATGCAGTCTTCAATAGGTAGGCATGTGAATAGTGACTGAACATCAAAACTGACCATAGTTTCATTGTCAGCAAGATGTAGGTCTTTTATCTCACTAACAAAATGGTATGAATCCTTTGTGTGTGCTCTTGTATGTCCTCTCAGTGGTGACAGTACTTTTGCCAAGTGTTGTGCCAGCTTATAAGTTGGTGAATCAATCTGGCTCACTATAGGACGTAGTGGAGCGTTTGGTTTGTGTATCTTTGGTAACCCATACAACCTCGGTGGTTTGGTACATGATGGTATTAGCGAATTCACGTCGAGATTTAATTTTTCGGAGTATTTCTTTATTAAATCGCTAGTTGCTTTAAGCGTGTTAGTTGTGGGGTCTGTTTTGACCTTTTTGTATGTACTTTCGTCCGATAAAAGCTGTAGTATTTTAAAATTATACTCTGACGTGTCCATTATTACCGTAGCATTTCCTTTGTCCGCGCGGAGAATCGTTAGCTCTGGTCTGTTCCGTAAGTTAATCAACGCTGTAAGTTCGTCTTTAGGAAGGTTTGGTTTCGGCACTGAACTACGACGTAACAAGGACGAACCTTCCTAACAAGGAATCACCCTTCACAGTTAGCTACCGTGGGTAAATCTTTGTTTCAGAGAGCACGAGGGATCTGTGACAGAAAGCATCTGGCCGCCGAACTTCAGCATGTCAAGCAAGTATTGCAAGACAACAAGCTTCGGGTCCCGCGCCTACGTCACAGTGACCGAGTGAAGCCGGCCACAGTCGAGCGTGTACCTGCTGTATTACCATATGTCAGAGGAGTCACAGACAAGGTTGGCTACATCTTGAAGCGAGCTTCCATTAAAACATACTACAAGCCGCCGAAGAAGATTAGTCAATTTTTACCATCCGTCAAGTGTAATATCCCTCTACAAGATGCAGGAGTGTACAAGTTAGATTGTGAATGTGGTCTCTCTTACATAGGTCAAACAAAACGATCCATAAAAACCCGCGTGAAAGAACATATAGCTGACGTGAAGCACCGACGCTCCGGGTCCCCACCATTACATTCGATTTGATAAACCACAAATTCTCGCAAAAGAACACCGATTCCTACCAAGGATGATACGCGAGGCTATTGAAATTAAAAAACATCCAAATTTCAATAGAGAAGATGGATGGGTGCTGCCACCTGCTTGGGATCCTATAATTAACAAAATTAAACCCAAACCTAAGCATACCACTGCAAGACTTCATGATACTATAAGCTCGTTTTGCGTAAATCGGACCAAAAATTAATATTCAAAAACTGAAGGTAGCCGGACTAACTATGACATTGGGACGTCAAACATCTCAGTCCCCCCCGTGACCATGGTTGCTGTAAAGCACCCGAAACGTCGGGAATTAAAAATAAGTAAAAGTAGTGAAATAAACGCGATAAAATCCGTAAATTTAGTTTTATTCAATGTGTAGTGTTCGCGTAAATTTAAGAAATCATTATGTGAACCAGTACGGACTGGTAATAGCAAATAAAATTCGCCGATTAGAAGATCTTAAAACCAAGCGCGCAAGATATATAACATCTTTAAATTTCTTGAAGAGATGCAGAGACCATAATCTTATTCCTACGTGTGTCAAAATATCAACAAAAAAGGACATTCGAGGAAGCGCAAAGATCTTAAATCAGGCAAGTAAAAAGTTGTTACGAACGGTGATTCAGCAGAAACGGTTCGATTTACATTTCATAAACAACACCATAGACAATTTGTTCAGTGAACTAAAGACAGTTTTAACGACATTTGATTTTAATAATTGCATCGAAACTTTAAACAAACGAGAAACAGCAAAATACAATGAATGCAAAAATAAACAAATAGAAAAATACCAAAAATTAACAATCAAATCAAATGCCAACCATCTAAGTCAACGTCAGAACGAAACACAACCGTTGACCACAGACGCAAACAATAAACAGCGCACGGTCTATAATCTGTCAAAACATACACTGGACGAACCAACAATAAAGGTGTTAGCGAAAGGAATGAATTTCGCATTAACACCGAGAAAAATCCCGTACGAAGAAATTATCTGCAGCGTTGAGGATTGTCTGTTTAAAAATAATATTGGTAAGGAAGATTTGGAGGCTATACGTCAAGATATTTCGTCCTTGTTACGTCGTAGTTCAGTGCCGAAACCAAACCTTCCTAAAGACGAACTTACAGCGTTGATTAACTTACGGAACAGACCAGAGCTAACGATTCTCCGCGCGGATAAAGGAAATGCTACGGTAATAATGGACACGTCAGAGTATAATTTTAAAATACTACAGCTTTTATCGGACGAAAGTACATACAAAAAGGTCAAAACAGACCCCACAACTAACACGCTTAAAGCAACTAGCGATTTAATAAAGAAATACTCCGAAAAATTAAATCTCGACGTGAATTCGCTAATACCATCATGTACCAAACCACCGAGGTTGTATGGGTTACCAAAGATACACAAACCAAACGCTCCACTACGTCCTATAGTGAGCCAGATTGATTCACCAACTTATAAGCTGGCACAACACTTGGCAAAAGTACTGTCACCACTGAGAGGACATACAAGAGCACACACAAAGGATTCATACCATTTTGTTAGTGAGATAAAAGACCTACATCTTGCTGACAATGAAACTATGGTCAGTTTTGATGTTCAGTCACTATTCACATGCCTACCTATTGAAGACTGCATATCAATTGTAACTAGGAAGCTAGAATATAATAACATGCCTGCTGAATATGCAGTATTACTCAAACACTGCCTCACATCTGGCTATCTATTGTGGAAGGAAGAGTTCTACAAGCAAGTAGATGGTGTGGCGATGGGCTCACCTGTATCTCCCATTGTCGCTGACATATTCATGGAGGACTTCGAGGAGAAAGCCCTTCTTACTGCTCCTGTAAATCCAAGATTCTACAAGCGGTACGTAGACGACACTTTCACAATTTTACCATCTGACAAAGTAACTGCATTTTTAAACCACCTTAACTCTATAAACTCTAAAATACAATTCACAATGGAGTTAGAGGCAAATAATTCTTTAGCTTTCTTAGATGTTTTAGTCATTCGAAATCCTAATAACACAATTGGTCACACTGTGTGTAGAAAAAAGACCCATACCAACCGATATTTAAATGGTGAATCTCACCATCATCCTTCACAGTTAGCTACCGTGGGTAAATCTTTGTTTCAGAGAGCACGAGGGATCTGTGACAGAAAGCATCTGGCCGCCGAACTTCAGCACGTCAAGCAAGTATTGCAAGACAACAAGCTTCGGGTCCCGCGCCTACGTCACAGTGACCGAGTGAAGCCGGCCACAGTCGAGCGTGTACCTGCTGTACTACCATATGTCAGAGGAGTCACAGACAAGGTTGGCTACATCTTGAAGCGAGCTTCCATTAAAACATACTACAAGCCGCCGAAGAAGATTAGTCAATTTTTACCATCCGTCAAGTGTAATATCCCTCTACAAGATGCAGGAGTGTACAAGTTAGATTGTGAATGTGGTCTCTCTTACATAGGTCAAACAAAACGATCCATAAAAACCCGCGTGAAATAACATATAGCTGACGTGAAGCACCGACGCTCCGGGAAGTCTGCAGTCTGCGAACATGTTCAAGATCGTCCCCACCATTACATTCGATTTGATAAACCACAAATTCTCGCAAAAGAACACCGATTCCTACCAAGGATGATACGCGAGGCTATTGAAATTAAAAAACATCCAAATTTCAATAGAGAAGATGGATGGGTGCTGCCACCTGCTTGGGATCCTATAATTAACAAAATTAAACCCAAACCTAAGCATACCACTGCAAGACTTCATGATACTATAAGCTCGTTTTGCGTAAATCGGACCAAAAATTAATATTCAAAAACTGAAGGTAGCCGGACTAACTATGACATTGGGACGTCAAACATCTCAGTCCCCCCCGTGACCATGGTTGCTGTAAAGCACCCGAAACGTCGGGAATTAAAAATAAGTAAAAGTAGTGAAATAAACGCGATAAAATCCGTAAATTTAGTTTTATTCAATGTGTAGTGTTCGCGTAAATTTAAGAAATCATCAATATGTTTTTTTTTTTTCATTTTCTCTAAAGGACTCTTTACAATTGTCGGGGAGACAGCTGTCATTTGCAAATGGTTGTCCCCAAAGCTAACGTGCCGGATTTTCTACAGCTGTACCATAATGGTTTTTCAGGAGTCCATCTGGGAGTTAAACGAACTCTACTGAAGGACCGAGAACGGTTTTACTGGGTCCATTATCGTGACGATGTCGAGGATTGGTGTCGCAAATGTACAGGTTGTGCGGCTGTGAAGGGACCTCAGACTTGTAGTAGAAGTGCATTGAAATTGCACAATGTTGGTGCACCATGGGAGTGGACAGCCCAACGTTGCGGAGCCGTTTCAGAAAGGTGCAAGGGGTACTCCTAGATCGTCCATGTGGATCACAGGCGCGTTATTATGGGGCTGATAATGCTCGGGACGAGCATGTCTTAGGAGTGGGCAGTGTTGCGCGTCACAGTTGATGGTATTAGCGCCATCTATTATCGAATAAAGGAACTAAGCTTTCTAGAAAACTCCACATTCGAATTTTACATCTAGTCGGTCGGCACCGATATTTGCTGGAACATTCTAGATTTTCGGTGGAAAAGGACTATATAAAGCCGTTGAGGGTCACGATCGGGGCAATATTGAAATGGCAACACAAGCGAAGACTTCGGAGCGAAATAAAGTGAACTTAAGTGTTATGTGTAATTAACTACTGGTGTGTTTTAGGTTTTAACTGGTGTTCAGTAATTAATTAAATAAAAATTAAATTAAAAAACTAATTTTCCTTCCTAAGTTGTATAGTAGTATGTGCTGCAACATTCTAGATGTTTCAGTGGAAGAGGTCCTATATAAAGCCGGTATTGACCGTGACCGAGGCAGTATTGAATTGGCGATACAAGCGAAGACTTCGGAGCTATATAACTGTGAACTAAAGCATAGAATAAATAATAGTACTACGTACAGAAGTTGCACTCCTTTGATGTCGACTGCTTGCCGACGTTAAATAGCCTACAAAATTATTATTAAACAGATAAATCGCGCACGCAAGCTAAATAAAACTTTATCGCTGCGCGTTAGTGTCCATATTGCATTACATCTTTTCCGCTTCCTAAGTCACGGCGGACTTTCCGTGATAATTACGGGATGTCAATAGAAAGTAAAAAAATACATTGCGAAATGTTAATTATGTTACATAAGTGAAGTATCTATTCTGACAATGATCGACTGACCATACTTTCGCCCCTATGTGAGTTCTGCTATGCCTAACGCATGCAAATTGCAAGGTCATTTGTCGGGAATTGCAACGCTTGGTTTGGAAGAAATAGGTAGATAGTGTAAACAACAAATAAACCTGAAACGCGATTGCTAACAGAAATGTGATCTATTATTCTACTTAGTTAAAAATCTTGTTAGTAAACAAAGTTTTAATTTCAGTACTTTGTGTTTTATAACTTAAAATATTTTAGTTACAAAAGACAAGTATATGTATGTAGGTAAATACTTAGATAGTGAAGTAAATTTTTGTAATAAAGTAATTAGGTATTTCTTTTGTAGACCAAATTATTACTTAATTCTTTTTTGCTGTAAGTACCTATCTAACTAATTTGTGTAATAAAGTACTTAGGTATTTCTTTTGTAGACCAAATTATTACTTAATTCTTTTTTGCTGTAAGTACCTATCTAACATAAAATTAAATAAACTCACCTTTCATTCTAAAATTCTTTAATTTGTCCTTCTAAAATTCTTCGGTAACTTAAATGATATGAAATCTTTTGTTGGTCATTTCATTTAGTATCCATCCACGCAACAGTTATAAGTAGGAACGACGTTTTGCTATTATAGTTTATCAAATAGGTAATATACATAATATTATGTCATTTTTAAAATACATTAAGACTTTTACAATTATTTTTACCTACAATTAAATATACTAAACACTAAACAAAAACTATTTCAACAAGTATTTACACAAAGCTATTTACGTAAACAGCGTTAAAAAACTTTAACATTCAATCGCCTCCAATGCGCTAGCCCTGACTGCGTTATTTCGCCCGGGCGCGTCGCGATTTTAGGTATTTATTTTACGCAGGTAGCACGAGTGACAGAGGCCTGACTAAAGTGTTAAGTGTGATTAATTATTAGTGTATTTTTAGTTGTAATTGGTGCTCCGTAAGTAAAGTGTCAATTTTGGTAATTCAATTGGTAGTTTTTACTATCACGAACCTTAAGCTCGTAAGTCTTAAACTATACTTTGAATACCTATCTCTTATCAAAAACTTCTTAGTTAAATCACAGACTTAGAATGTACTAGCGTATAAATTTGTGAGTTAAGTTATTAATATCAATTAAATGAGATTTATCATTATGATTCTAACAATAAAAGTCAAATTTAAATTATTATTACAAGCATTGAGTACTACGTACTAGAGAAGACGCCTCAACTTGAATGTTTGTAACACGCGTTAGAGCGCACGCACTCCAACTCACTTAGTCTGTGTCAAGCGGTTGCCGCAACGTGAGACGTTTGAGTGAAGAATTGTTTTTAAAATAATATGCCTTCGTGTGCATTGAGATATTGTTCAAACAACTCGAGAAACATAAGTAAAAGTCAAGGAGTGACTTTTCACCAGTAAGTTCAATATATTATCTTTAAAATACGCTTAATTTAATTATATTTTATCAACTGTAATATAAACATGAATGTCAAAGAGTAAAACATTTTTATGCACAGACTTGACACTATCGAATATACATATAATCGCGGTAGTAAATGTTAATGCATTAAATTTTTTTTTAATTTGGATTTAAAGGTTTCGTTCGCCGTGTCATGACACAAGAGAATCATGGATAAAATTTGTTCAGAAGAATCGCAGCGAAGAAACGGGGTTACCGTTAGATTATTCACGCATATTATGTTCCGTGCATTTCAAAGAAAAACAGGACGACAAATACCACAAAAACAGGAAGAGTATACTTAAAGAAATCTGCAGTACCATGTGATAATGTAAATATATTATTATAATATATAATATATAATATAACATTGCTGGAATTGTGTTCAATGCTTTATTTTTATTTTATTTTAATATAAATAAATATATTTGTAAATAAAAGTAATACTAATAAATGATAATGTTGATGATTTTTGATATTCAATGTATATTTTTATATTTCACATATTTACCTATTAAAATATTAAATAAAATACCCTTAAAATGTAATTCTGACATAATATTATGTAATATTATATTAAATTAGCACATATACAAAATAAAAAAACAACTTAAAAATTGTACTCGATATAATTAACAATACAATCTAAATAAACAGTTATTAATTACCTACTGACCATTCTAATTATGTATAATCTATAACAAAAACTGACCGCGCAGGCGCAATGCGCGTTTATATCAACTGCGCATGCGCGACTCTACTATTCCCGCGCATGCGCTAAGACATAGAGTAGCGCACAATTTTTGTTTGGAATAGCTTCTCTAGTACGTAGTACATTATAACTCAATGTACTAACATGTATAGACAATAATAAAAAATTGGCTCTTCTTTATTTTATAGGGTTTAAAATACTAGCTGATCGTTGAATTCTAATTTTCCTTAAGAGTGTGTAGCTTCAATTAAACTCCGCTGCAAACTTAATTATTGGTGTAAGTATAGTTATCTTTTAATAATCATGAAAAAGCACTGAAAACTTAGGAGAGACATTTATTGTGCCCACCTACGCAGTATTAATCTAAGAAAAAGTATTTAAAAGCATGCTGTCACAAAATTCAATGTTGGCCAAGTTTCCATGCCGGTGAGTGTAGTTTTATGACTTAAGAAAAAAGATCATTTCCTTCATCAGACTGGTATCGGTTGATGGAGATGATCTTTATTTAGTAAGAGATCATAAGTGGCTACTGCAGTGTTTGGACACCTGCACCTAATTTCTTGCTATTCGCTGAAGGTCATACAGGTTTACGCACCAACCTCGGCACATCCCGATGAGGAGGTGGAGGAAATGTATGAGGATATTTCCAAAGCCATGCATTCCTCCAAAACTCACTACACGGTGTTGATGGGAGACTTCAACGCAAAACTAGGCACAAGAGAAAACGGTGAGCTGAAGTTAGGGAAATTTGGAGTAGGGCAACGGAACCGAAGGGGCCAGCAGCTGGCCGACTTTATGGAGAAAGAGGGACTCTTTATGATGAACTCTTTCTTCCAGAAGCGGCCCCACAGGAAGTGGACCTGGTCGAGCCCCGACGGTTCGACAAAAAATGAGATTGACTTCATTATGACGACCAGACGCCAACTGTTCAGTGATGTCTCAGTGATCGCAAGGGTGAAAACTGGCAGCGATTACCGAATGGTTAGAGGCACACTGAACCTAAACGTTAAGTTGGAGAGGTCTCGTCTAATGAAGTCAACGCTCCGTCCCCCTCGTGCTCTAATCCAGAATCCCGAAAACTTTCAGCTCGAGTTACGTAACCACTTTCAGTGCCTACAAGATTGCAATTCAGTGGACGATATGAATGACAAGCTCGTGGAAACTGTCCATGCGGTCGGAGCTAAGTTCTGCAAGACCCGCCGCAGAAAAACACAAAAACTCTCCGATCACACGGGAGATAAGGCTGCAATCGTCAACAGATTTGATAGCATACAGGCAACTGAACAGACAGATCTCCAAATGCATGCGGCGAGACTTACGCAACTTTAATACTGCTCGTATTAAAGAAGCGATCGAGCGGAACCAGGGCTCCAAAGTCTTTGCCAGAGATCTGTCTGCCAGTAAGAGTCAACTGTCAAAGCTGAAGACTGAGTGTGGCAGCATCGTTTCCGGGACACCTGAGATTTTGAGTGAGATTGAGAGGTTCTATGGGCAGCTGTACACGTCATCGTTGGAGCCACACGCAGGTATAACATTGCTGGAATTGTGTTCAATGCTTTATTTTTATTTTATTTTAATATAAATAAATATATTTGTAAATAAAAGTAATACTAATAAATGATAATGTTGATGATTTTTGATATTCAATGTATATTTTTATATTTCACATATTTACCTATTAAAATATTAAATAAAATACCCTTAAAATGTAATTCTGACATAATATTATGTAATATTATATTAAATTAGCACATATACAAAATAAAAAAACAACTTAAAAATTGTACTCGATATAATTAACAATACAATCTAAATAAACAATTATTAATTACCTACTGACCATTCTAATTACGTATAATCTATAATAACAAAAACTGACCGCGCAGGCGCAATGCGCGTTTATACCAACTGCGCATGCGCGACTCTACTATTCCCGCGCATGCGCTAAGACATAGAGTAGCGCACAATTTTTGTTTGGAATAGCTTCTCTAGTACGTAGTACATTATAACTCAATGATTACAAGTCAAATTATTATATCTTAGTTTATTTTCCTGTGGCCGCCCCTATATGCAAGGCAATGTAAACAAGATAATTTTATGCACATTTAAGTTATTAATAAACTTGTACAATTCGCTTCTTCTCCCAGCAAAAAATTTTAATAACTATTAGGGCTAAATTTACTAGTAAAAAAGTTATTCATAGTATCACTGAATGATGCTCCAGGCATGCAATAATTACTTATCTGTTGCCCCTTTTAAACAATTATTTAATGATGTCCCCAAGTTTTTACACAATAACACAATAACGTTATCTTTTGCATTATATGAATTACTTTTTTATCTTCTTTGTTATGGAACTGTCATAGAGTGTAAGTTAAGAAAATGAAATATTACTGCTTGTCATATTATCATCCGATATAACTATACTCTGTTACGGCGATATCAAGATATTGTTAAATAAATACACTGTTCAGCTAATACATACAAAATTAACATACAATTGAATTACAATCCTCCTGCTTTTTTAAAGTCGGCTAAAGATGCGTATTATGTATCTTTGTACAGCATTAACCTATACGTATTAACAATTCTTGTATATGTAAATAAAATTTATAGCTTATATACATCTATCGGATGTGCACAGGCCTCCTCTTATTTCTGAGAGATATATTTGACCAGAGCGTGTTTTGTGAAATTCACACGTCTGCGATTTTTTTTTCTTATGTCTCACACATGCAGGCGTCACTAATAGTTTGGATGAAATTTTGTATTTAGATTGTTTACTTTTCAAGAGATATTTTTTTATTCCAGGTATTATGCATAAAATGAACGCCGTTGCATTTATGTATAAAATGTACGCCATTTAAATTGAAGGGGAATCACTGGCGATGGAACTAGCTCATAATTCAAAGAATATCTTCCCCTTTCATTTAAATGTCTGTTCAGATTAAACCATATTTGAATAGAAGCATTGTGAGTCAAATACAATACCAAACGGTATTGCTCGTTGAGTAGAATAAATTAAACTGTTAAACAAAAGTGTAATAATATTCAATTGAAAGACGGACTGACTTCCCGCTTCGGTTCAATACCGAAGGTGCTCCTACAAGTAGATACCGGCCAATTTTCCTTCCCCCCTAAACTTCAAGTTTGATGTTTCTTGCACAGAACTTCTGTCTGGTCTAGTTTTATTTAACCATTTAACAGTATAAATAACAATATATCACAATGTTTAAAATACTTATATTATTTAATTGTATTCAACAAACTGTTAGTGAATGTGAACAAACCAAGCATTCAAACTTAGTCCTCAGGGATGACCATGCAACTGCGTTTTGATTTTTAATCGAGTAAATATTTAGGTGTTTATGAGCAAACAAGGCGTCAGGTGCGCTGTGTGCTCATTTGTGACCCTAATTTGTAAAAAAGGTGCTTTGCAGCACTCATGATAGTCTGAGTAAATTGACTGAATAAAATGCTACTAATAACTAAGTCACCCTATAAGACAAAATAAGATCGAGAGGTCATGTGCTGTTCTTGGTTCACACTTTCCTAATTTAAAGTTAATTTTGATTGAAAAGAAAAGTTTTAAAGCACAGGTGTACTAAGTGGGACCTCTTGTCTTCCCAGGAGTCAGCCTTGGTGTTTACTATCCTCAGGACTATTTCTATTATCAAGTAGAAGTAGCGGTAAGCGGTCTTAATGGTGTGCCATAGATTACCAGTATAATTAAAGGTTTAGTGACTTTTAATCTGTCTTCAGTGGTGACGCATCTGTAACGCATCTGTTTCTTCGTTGACAGTTGGTTGCAGATGTCCATTGGCTGCCTGTTGGTATTGTTACTTCAATTTTATTTTAAAAAACAGGCAGGTAATTTTTTTACGTAATGTAATATCATGAAAGTGTACAAGAGACATAGCATACCTGTACATATGTCGAATATTGTTTATGGTTTTAGGAATCCGCCGCAACCATAACGGAGTAGTTTTGATATGAAGTCCTTACAACCCAGTACAGTGTGCGTGTGTGCGTGTGTGCGTGTGTGCGTGTGTGCGTGTGTGCGCGTGTGCGTGTGTGCGCGTGTGCGCGTGTGCGTGTGTGCGTGTGTGCGTGTGTGCGTGTGTGCGTGTGTGCGTGTGTGCGCGTACGCGTGAATTAAGTTGACGACGACGACTTTATTTATAAAAATAATTTATTTATACAAAATTACAGAGTTACAGCTTATAATTACTTCCAAAACTAAATCCGTCTTACAGTTAACTTAGCCTAGTATTTATATTAAAATATCTCTTACTAAGCAACCCGTGCTATGACGCACGGCCTAATTCCTGTGAGTGCTTGTGAAGCAGATATTAGAGGGGTCATCACACTTAACCTCTCCCTCCCCAAGAGAAAAATTATCCGAAGGAGATGAAGTTGACTTCGAAGAATTTTGTCTCTGACTTAATCTATGAAATTTCCATTTAAATATGATAACAATTATAATTAAAAGTGCTACAACATAAAGACTTAAATTCCATATACTTATTTTATTCGTCACTAGGGTTTCCACCACCATTTCACTATTATTATTTCTAACACTATTCATAATTTCTTTTACGTCACTAAAATCTACGTTTGTTAAGTCCAACTTCTTTACTTCTTTCGTCACGTCGTAATGCACCTCCGGAATCTTTACAAGTGGTATCTGTAGACTGGCTTCCGACATGTTGCTCGATAGGCCAATGGTTATTTTTCCCATTTGTATGCTGCAACCTATGCTCGGCGTCAAAATGTATGTTCCTTGTATATTATATCTGTGGGTATCGTCTTTGCACTGCTCCGTCAGTATAACATCGTCTTCTGCATAGAGCATCCAGTGGTCAAAAGTTATTTTCTGTATTTTCAACTTCTCTATTTTTATTTGATGTTGATGGAAATTACTGAGGTTATTTTTAATCAGCATTATTTCTTCGATGCATGTTTCTTCATCAACTGGTGCTATATTTTCCTCCGAACATAAGTGTGTGTTTCGTTCTATTTGGGTACACGAGCTTACTACGTTTCTGTACTTCAAACCATTCACTAATAGGTAGGGGTATTTAGGAATTATGGTATAGGTGTTGGTTAATTTCTTTATAGGGATAGGAATAATCTTATAATAGTTATACGTTTCTTTTTCTATTAATGGTATTTCTAAGATAAAAACTAACTTGTCTTTGTCTATATAACTTTTTAGAATAATGTTACGTTCTAATTTTAATAGGTTATTTTTAGTTACTTGGTAAA